>ML811303.1:432283-461382 GCA_009831015.1 Picea engelmannii
AAGCAGTAAGATTGGCTAAAACACAAAATTTTTCAATCATGGTGCGATTTAAATAAGCATAGGTTGTAAGCAGTAGCTAGACTAGTCAATTTTTGTTAATTTTCAGTAGTAGATTTTGGAAAAGGCCCTTGTAGTAAGATATCTGGAACATTGGTTGTTGGGCTTCGACCCAACACCCATCTTTGTAATTATCAACTACAGTCATGCCTTTTTATATATAAATATCCTCTTTCAGTTTCTGTAAAAAAACAAAAACAAAAGAAAGGTAGTTGAACTACCATAACTTATTGGAAAGAGAATAAAATCTCAATCAAAGGAAGAGACAAAGGAGAGAATATAGAGAGAAGAAGGAACATATGATATAAGGTCTTCTCCATACTTGTGAGATTATTCTTTTATTCATTCGCTCTAAGTTTACTAGAAAGCTAAACCATCTTGATGACAAAAGGGTCTTATTGAAGGCAACAAGATTCAAAACTGAATCATATTTTTCAACAACTTGTTTCTAAAGGTGTAAGATCTATCTTAGGCAATCTGTGTATTCTTGTTTGTTTGTGGATTAATTTTCATGACTGATAAATAATATTTTGCAGAGTCAAGTGACAACACTTTTATGGCAAGTTGATCCACATCTCTCACTTCAGTTTCCTTTTGTTGTGAGTCTTTTTGTATGGTGCCCATTGGAGACTTCAAAATTTGACTTTGGTCCCACCCTCGCAGGGGTTTGTAAAGAGACTTTTTGCTTTGTATCCTAGAATGAAATCAATATAAAAAATCAGATGGTTGATTTTCATCTCACATGTGTATCTTAAATGATATTTTCATATTCTTTTTATCCTTGTCTCTTTGTCCATGTACACATTTATGTATATTTTTACTTTCTTCTTTTCACACAGTTACATATAATAAATAAAACCAACATTGGTCTCTTATATATATATATATATATATCTTGTGGATCAAGCAATTGTTTTGATTTTAAGGATATAAAATCCGGGTAACATTCCCAAATATCTTGTTTTAGCCTAGCAATATCTGAAAATGTTTGAGTGATCTTCTTCATACCCTTTTCCTCAACACCAGTCACCCCCAAGCTAAGGCTAACAATCCACAAAAGAGGGTGGTCTCTCACAATCCACTTGCAGCTCATAAATCTCTCAACTCAACTGATATTCTCCTATAGCTATCCAAACTTCTCCACGATCTCTCTTCCGCTTGAATTGCCCAACCGAAGGAATGCACCATTTGTTGGATTATTGAGAGGTGGGGTCAATCAGTAACAGAGAAATTTAATCCTTTTTCACCATCAATTGCAAGTGTTATATCAATGTAGCATTATCATCCAATAGTTGTAGAGTAAATAAAAAATGAAAAAATGAGCAGTCATACACATTCACAGTACACCAGTTTTTTACGTGGAAGCCCAAAGCGGGAGAAAACCATAAAACACTTTTTCTTATATGTCTTTAAGAATTACATTAATTGGAAGCACCAAATTTCTTTGTTTTCCAGCTGCAGCTGGAAGGAGGCTCCAACCCCCTAGTTTCTCAAGATACAACCTGAGGGAAGATCCAACTCCCCAATTCTCTGGCTACAACCAAAAGGAGGCTACAACCCCCTATGTTCTCCAGCTACAACCGAAAGGTGGATACAACCACATTTCCTTGACCCTTCCAACCACCTTGAAATATAAGTAGAATCATGGAGCCACTGTTACACTATCAATGTGAGATATACTGCTATAAACATGTACCAGTCAACCTGTAATCAACCTGTACCATAAACAAGTGCATCGACCATGCACCAACATATACCAAACAACATGTAATCATCATGTACCATAAACAAGTGCATTGACCATTCACCAACATGTACCTCAACCTGTAATCAACCTGTACAATAAACAAGTGCATCGACCATGCACCAACCTGTACCTCAACCTGTACCATCAACGGGTGCATCAACCATGCACCAAATATGTACTAATCATGCATCAAATACACATAAACTATGACTCATTAATATGTACAAACATCATCGACTATACACCTCATGTATGTGCCAACTCATCAACTACTTGTCTCAACCATGTACCCAACATGTACCTCAACCATACCCCAAATACATATAATACCAATATAACCATCAAAATTTCTCTAGCAATACATCACACTATCCATAACCAAATACCATAAACCATTACATCAAACCATGTGCCACAATGATGCAGGCACCCCCTTCTCCTCCCTCCTTTGGGGTTGTGCGACCTCTCGGTCTAGGATCGCTTGATATCTGAGTCAGAGAGACTCCTTATATTCCTCCCTGGAACCTGAAACTTTAATCACAAGTCCTTCCTTTTTCTGGTGCAGGTTCTGTGGCACCCACCGACCCTCTCCTTTTTCCTAATCTTAACGTCGACAATGCTAGCTCTCTATGCTAGGCTCCATCCTTGATGTGACCATAGACTATGACCATGGGCCAGATCCCTTCGTGATCCCGTGCTTCGGGACTTTTGTGAGCGGCTTACTCCTCCTTCTCGATTTTTGAATCGACGAACTCTTCGAGACCAGGTCTACGATCCACGTTCCTCTAGTGATCAACGACTGTGATCAATTGACGAGTTCGAACTTCGTGAGTCCTCTCTTCTCCTAGCTCCTCGAGTATTCTCTCTTCGACTTATCCTGAATTGCATGGATCTCTGCCATGTGCCCTCTGGATCCAATGGTCCAGAATTAATTTGCGCCTCTCAACTTCACGATGATCTCTATCTGCTCTTGGTAGACCTTCCAAATTTCCTTCTCATGAACCTCTCGATATTCTGACACTTGTCTCCTCCTCGATGGGAAATTTTCACTGTCTTCAGGAATTTGGCAAGTTCCCAACTCCTTTTCACACTTATCAAAAATTCCCCTTTCGAGACTTAGGTTGTTCTCGAAATCCTTCTGCACTCCTTGTAGAAATCTACGCAGACTCTTCTGCGACTTTGCTCGACTTGAAAACCTTCAAAGTTCACCGTTCCTTTGTGAAATTTCTCATGCCCTCCTGGAAACTTCTCACTCTCCCTCCTGATCTTATAAGATGGACTTACATTGTCTTGGGCACACCCCTTGCGCTCAGCTCCGTTCTTTGACAACTTCTCCCTTAGCTTTTGGAAGGGTTTAAGGCATCTCCTTTCCTTTGTCAATGCACTCTTACAAATCCTTCCTTCCTCATAATGTTCAGCAACTCTTGGATTCTCTTAAGGGTTCCAACACTTCTAACTGTGTTGTCCTTGTGCACACTTGCACTAACTCGATGCCCTCCTGGTAGAGTTTTCAGTAACTCTAAACTGTGCTTCCTCCCACACAATCTTTCTTTCCAAGGTACTTAACCACCTTGAAATTTCTCCCCGAGTCTGTGAATAAATCTGAGATGCCATCCTGGCAATCTCTCTTTTGACTGAAATGAGTTCAAACAAGCACTCCTTGCGTTGGCTCATAGATTTTCCTCTCTCTGTCGCGCACTCCTTACACTTAGCCTAGAGAACTAGACTTAACTCAACACACTCACGGATAGAAAACTGTATCTCTATCCCTGCAAACTATTTATAACATACATCTACAACTCAAATGCATACATATGGCATTCATAACACAACATCATCCATTACATAGAAATTGAAAACAGGAAAAACTGTCATTTTATATTAAATGTGGAATGTCAATTTTACAACAATGGAGTCTGAGCTACAACTGAGTCTCGACTCTCTATATCTCTTTCCCTATCCTCTATGCATCTGCCTCTTGGCTAACTCTTCCTTAGCTAACCCTTTCTACTGGAAACAATACAAATATTTATACAAGAGGGGCTCAACAATCTTCCCTGACAAGCTAAACTAGTGGTGTCAAATCACCATTCAAAATGCATATCTAATGGGAAAATTACAATGTTGGAAATCTACTCTAATATCGGATGCAGATCACTTCTGTCGTCAACCACTTAATGGAGACCTTATCTCTAGCTTGTGCGAATGCACAATTCGGCTCACCCAGCTTGTCAACATTAATGTCTAGATCATGCTTTTGATTCTCGAGGCAAAATGAGAGGGTGATGCCTCTCCCTTCCTTGAATGCACACACCATCAATTAATTGACTGGCACATGCTGAGGTGGAGCGATGCTCTTGCATCATACTCCATGGCTATCATGATCTCCTTCTCATGATATTTCCAGCGTGGTTGAAATCCTCTTGGATTCCAAACTTTCTCCTGGAGCTATCTCTCGACTCCTCTACTTTGTTGCTTCGGCTCCTGCATCATCCCCACTTCTCTTGCAGGCTTCCTTTCATCTATCTTCCTCGTGCTGATTGCTTCCTCTGTCGACCCTAACATCAGCTTCCTTATCTCCTCAACCACCTCATCTAACTGCTCCATCGACTGACTCTTTTTTTGTAGACTAGCTTGTTGCACCTCTTCCTTGCCTCTGGGAAAATCACATCGATCCCCCATGTTATCATCTTCATCTCTTGTGGCTCTAACTTGCCACTCTGCTACAACCTCCACTTTTGCAGACTTCTCATTATTGAGTTGTTGCTCAGCCTTTCCTCCTGACAGATTGTCTGTTGTTAATTCCTTGGTTGGTTCCTTTCCAGCTTCCTCCAACTATTCCTCATGCTGGTGTGTTTCCTCTAGCATGGCCATCTCCTGGCAGACACCTTCTAGTTCTTGATTATATAACCAATCCTCCAGTGCCTTTAGCTCCATTTCCCACTGAGTGAGTGACTCAATTGGGCACTCCTCTGTTGGGACAAATATCAATATCTGTTCCTCCTCCTTCACGACAGTCTCAACTTGTTGTCCTCCCGTTTCATCTGCAACGTCTATGATAGCCTCTCCTTGGCCTCTTTGTAGGAATATGTCAAATCCTGCAATGACAAAAAATTCCTCTAATCCTCCTCCTTGATGTTGGAATTTTTTAACTTATCATCGTCTTCATTCACACGACTCACAACTCTGCGTGAATCTTCATCTGAGCGAGGTCTTGCTTCTACCTCCTCATCCATCAACTCCCTCTACTGACATGAAATCTCAACTGAGATCATCTCTTCTCCCTTGCCCACCTGGAAATCTGGGATGTCTCCTCTTCCCACCTGATAGTCTATGAGATCCATTGATCCCTTCCCATTTCCCACCTGGAAACCTACGAGACCTTTTCCAGACCTATTTCCTTCTTCACTGAGGTTTTCAGCATGCCTCAACCATCTCCTTAGCATTTGTTGTTGTCTTCTGGCCAAAAACTACTAAACAAGCCATTTAGTTGTTCTCTTTAAAGACCACTCGTATCTCCAATGTACCCTTGGCGTCTCCATTTGGGCTCTAATTTCATTGAGTTCCTTTTCTATCTCTTCTTTGCTCTTCTTCATGCAGACTCTCCCTTGACCGTGCTCATAGCCTCCAACACTCATCTTGTTTCACCTGCAACCCACCTATCTCTTTACAATTTGTTGCACACCTTGCAACAGCTTCAACAGAGCATCACGCTCTGTCTCCCTTACCTACATAAATAAATTTTTCGTTAGCTCTGATACCACTTTTGACACAGAAACCCCCTTCTCCTCCCTCCTTCGGGGCTGTGCGACCTCCTGGTATAGGATTGCTTGATATCTGAGTCAGAGCGACTCCTTATATTCCTCCCTAGAACCCAAAACTTCTATCACATGTCCTTCCTTTTTCTAACGCAGGTTCTGTGGCACCCGCAGACCCTCTCCTTAGCACTTTCCTAATATTAACACCGACAACACTCACTCTCTATGCTAGGATCCCTCCTTGATGTGACCATGGACTATGACCATGGTCCAACTCCCTTTGTGATCCCATGCTTCAAGAATTTCGCGAGTGGCTTACTCCTCTTTCTTGATTTCCGAATCGATGAACTCTTCGGGACCAGATCTACGGTTCACGTTCCTCTTGCGATCAATGACTCTTTTCAATTCATGAGTTCGGACTTCGCGAGTACTCTCTTCTCCTAGCTCCTCGGGTATTGTCTCTTTGACTTATCCCGAATTGCATGGATCTCTGCCATGTGCCCTCTAGATCCAATGGTTCAGAATTACTTCGTGCCTCTCGACTTCATGACGATCTCTATCTGCTTTTGGCAGAACTTCCAAAGTTCCTTCTCCCAAACCTCTCAATCTTCTGACACCTGTCTCCTCCTTGACAGGCTATTTTCACTATCTTTGGGAATTCGAAAAGTTCCTTACTCCTTTGCACACTTAGCACAAATTCCCCTTTCAAGACTTAGGTTGTTCTCAAACTCCTTCTGCACTCCTTGCAGAAAACTACACAGACTCTTCTGCGACTTTGCTCGGTTTGAAAACCTTCAAATTTCATTGTTCCTTTGTGAACTTTCTCATGCCCTCCTGACAGCTTCTCGCTCTCCCTCCTGAGCTTGTAATATGGACTTACAGTGTCTTGGGTACACCCCTTGCGCTTAGCTCCATTCTTCGATGGCTTCTCCCTTAGCTTCTGGAAGGGTTTAAGGCATCTCCTTTCCTTTGTCGATGCACTCTTACAAATCCTTCCTTGCTCATAATGTTCAACAATTCCAGGATTCTCTTAAGGGTTCCAACACTTCCAACTGTGTTTTCCTTGTGCACACTTGCACCAACTCGATGTCCTCTTGGCAGAGTGTTTCAAAGTGTTCAGTAACTCTGAACTGTGCTTCCTCCCACATAGTATTTCTTTCCAAGGTACTTAACCACCTTGAAATTTCTCCCCGATTATGTGAATAAATTTGGGATGCCCTCCTGGCAATCTCTCTTCTGACTCCACTGAGTTCAGACACACACTCCTTGTGTCAGCTCACAGAGTTTCCTCTCTCTATTGCACACTCCTTGCACTTAGCCTAGAGAACCATACTTAACTCGACACACTCACGGATATAAAATTGTATCTCTATCCCTGCAGACAATTTCTAACATACATTTATGGTCCAAATGCATACAGATGACATTCATAACACAACATCCATTGCACATAAATTGAAAACAGAAAAAAACTGTCATTTTCTATTAATGGTGGAAAATCAATTTTACAGCAATGGAGTATGAGCTACAACTGAGTCTCGACTCTCTGTATCTCTCTCCCTATCCTCTATGTATCTGCCTCTTGGCTAACTCTTCCTTAGCTAACCCTTTCTACTGGCAACAATACAAAGATTTATATAAGAGGGGCTCAACAAACTTCCCTCGCAAGCTAAACTAGTGGTGTCAAATCACCATTCAAAATGCGTATCTAATGGGAAAATCACAGTGATGGAAATCTACTCTAATATCAAATGCAGATCACTTTTGTCTTCAACCACTTAATGGTGACCTTATCTCCAACTTGTGTGAATGCACAATTCGTCTCACCCAACTTGTCATCAGTAATGCATGGATATCGCTTTCAATTCTCAAGGAAAAATGAGAGGGCGACACCTCTCCCTTCCTTGAATACGCACCACACAAATTAATTGACTAGTGTGTGCTAAGGTGGAGAGATGCTCCTACATCATAATCCATGACTATGAAAATCATGAGCTCCTGCTCATGAGCTTTCTAGCGTGGTTGAAATTCTCCTAGATCCCAAACTTTCTCCTAAAGTTGTCTCTCGACTCCTTTGCTTCGCTGCTTCTACTCTTGCATCATCCTCGTTGCTCGTGCAAGTTTCCTTTCATCTAGCTTCCTCATGCTGACCACTTCCTCTGTTGATCCTAACATCAACTTCCTTATCTCCTCAACCACCTCGTCCAGTTTCTCCATCAACTGGCTCTTTTGTTGCAGACTAGTTCGTTGCACTTCTTCCTTGCCTTTGGGAAAATCACAATGATCCCCCATGTTATCTTCTTCATCTCTTATGGATCTAACTTGCCACCCTGCTGTAATCTCCACTTTTGTAGACTTCTCATTACTGATCTGCTACTCATCCTTTCCTCCTGATAGATTTTCCGTTGTTAGTTCCTTGGTTGGTTCCTTTCTAGCTTCCTCCATTTGTTCCTCATGCTGGTGTGTTTCATCTGGCATGGCTATCTCCTGGCAACCAACTTCTGGTTCTGGATTGTCCAATCAATCCTCCAGTGCCTTTGGCTCCATATCCCATTGAGTGAGTGACTCAATTGGGCGCTCCTTTGTTGGGACATATCTCAATATCTGTTCCTCCTCCTTCACGACGGTCTCAGCTTGTTGTCCTCTTGTTGCATATGCAATGTCTATGACCTCTCCTCGACCGCTTGGTAGGAATATCTTGACTCCTGAAATGATCAGAAAAATCCTTTGATCCTCCTCCTTGACGTGGAAGTTTTTAATTTCTCATCGTCTTCATTCACATGACTCACAGTTCGGCATGAATCTTCATCTAAGCAAGGTCTTTCTTCTGCCTCCTCATCTTTCAACTCCTTCTGCTGACGTGAACTCTCAACTGAGCTCATCTCTTCTCCCTTGCCAGTCTATGAGATCCACTGATCCCTTCTCATTGCCCACCTGGCAACCTACGATACCTTTTCCAGACCTCTTTCCTTCGCCACTGAGGTTTTCAGCATGCCTCAACCATCTCCTTGGCATTTGTTGTTATCTTATAGCCAACAACTATTGAACAAGACATTTAGTTGTTCTCTTTAAAGGCCACTCGTATTTCCAGCGTACCCTTGCCTTCTGTTGCATCTTGAATGCTAGCATCTCCATCTGGGCTCTGATTTTGTTGAGCTCCTTGTCTATCTCCTCTTTTCTCTTCTGCGGATAGGCTCTCCCTTGACCATGCTCATAGCTTCCAACGACCATCTTGTTTCACATGAAGCCCACTTGGTTGTTTACCATACGCTACACACCTTGCAACAACTTCAACAAAGCATCACACTCTGTCTCCCTTACCTACAAAAATCAATTTTGTGTTAGATCTAATACCACTTCTGACACAGACACCCGCTTCTCCTCCCTCCCTTGGGGCTGCATGAATTCTTAGTCTAGGATCGCTTGATATCTGAGTCAAAGTGACTCCTTAGATTCCTCCTTGGAACCCGAAACTTCTATCATATGTCCTTCCTTTTTCTAGCGCAGGTTCTATGGCACCCACAAACCCTCTCCTTAACGCTTTCCTATTCTTAACGTCGACAATGCTAGATCTCTATGCTAGGATTCCTCCTTGATGTGACCACAGACTATGACAGTGGGCCAGCTCCCTTCATGATCCCGTGCTTCAGGACTTTCATGAGCGGCTTACTCCTCTTTATTTTTTTCTAAATCGGTGAACTCTTTAGGACCAGATCTATGGTCCATGTTCCTCTCGCGATCAATGACTGTGATCAATTCGTGAGTCCTCTCTTCTCCTAACTCCTTGGGTATTCTCTCTTTGACTTATCCAAAACTGCATGGATCTCTTCCATGTTCCCTGTGGATCCAATGATCCAGAATTACTTCGCGCCTCTCAACTTCGCGATTATCTCTATCTTCTCTTGGCAGACCTTCTGAAGTTCCTTCTCTTGAACCTCTCGATCTTCTGACACATGTCTCCTCCTCGACGAGAAATTTTCACTATCTTTTGTAATTTGGCAAGTTCCTAACTCCTTTGTACACTTATCACAAATTACCCTTTCGAGACTTAGAATGTTCTCAAACTCCTTTGACACTCCTTGCAGAACTCTACACAGACTCTTCTGCGACTTTGCTTGGCTTGAAAACCTTCAAAGTTCATTGTTCCTTTGTGAACTTTCTCGTGCCCTCCTGGTAGCTTCTCGCTCTCCCTCCTGATCTTGTAATATGGACTTATAGTGTCTTGGGCACACCCCTTGCGCTCAACTCTATTCTTTGACGACTTCTCTCTTTGCTTCTGAAAGGGTTTAAGGCATCTCCTTTCCTTAGAATGTTCAACAATTTTGGGATTCTCTTAAGGGTTCCAACACTTCCAACTGTGTTGTCCTTGTGTACACTTGCACCAACTCGATGCTGTCCTAGCAGAGTGTTTCACAGTGTTAAGTAACTCTGAATTGTGCTTCCTCCCACACAGTCTTTCTTTCCAAGGTACTCAACCACCTTGAAATTTCTCCCCGAGTATGTGAATAAATCTGGGATGACCTCCTCACAATATCTCTTCTAACTCCACTGAGTTCAGACACACACTCCTTGCATCAGCTCATAAAGTTTCCTCTCTCTATCGTGCACTCCTTGCACTTAGCCTAGAAAACCAAACTTAACTTGACACACTCATGGATAGAAAATTGTACTCTATCCCTGTAGACGATTTCTAACATACATCTACAACTCAAATGCATACAAATGACATTCATAACACAACATCCATTACACAAAAATTGAAAATAGGAAAAAATGTCATTTTCTATTAATGGTGGAATGTCAATTTTACAACAATGTAGTCCGAGCTACAACTGATTCTTGGCTCTTTGTATCTCTCTTCCTATCCTCTATGCATCTGCCTCTTGGCTAACTCTTCCTTAGCTAACCCTTTCTACTAGCAACAATACAAATATTTATACAAGAGGGGCTCAACGAACTTCCCTCACAAGCTAAAATAGTGGTGTCAAATCACCATTCAAAATGCCTATCTAATGGGAAATTACAATGATGGAAATATGCTCTAATATTGAATGCAGATCCCTTCTACCGTCAACCACTTAATGACGACCTTATCTCCAGCTTGTGCGAATGCACAATTCAGCTCAGCCATCTTGTAATCATTAATTCCTGGATCACGCTTGTGATTCTCGAGGCAAAATAAGAGGGTGGCGCCTCTCCCTTCCTTGAATGCGCACCACATGAATTAATTGACTGGTGCGTGCTGAGGTGGAGCAATGCTCATGCATCACACAACCTCACTGTTATATAACCTCTATCTGTAACATACCTCAACCAAAAGTCCTCATTAATTTCAACCTCCAAATCTGATTTGTAACTCTGTAATAGACCTGGTGTATATGATCACATACTTGAAAACCTTCCTTAACTTTGACAAGAAGAGACTAGCATTTTATCAAACTTTACTTTAGTCTCACATGACTAATTTTGGATTAGTCAACAACCCTAACTTGAAATAATCATAAATATGTACCTGTAATGAATAACGATATGAAAATGGTACACAATGTTCTTCGGTGTCTTTTATGAAATTCCTCCATATTTCACTACTTGGAACCTCTCAGAAAAGAAGTTATAGCAAAAATGCCATACCTTGTTGAATTCTGGCTTAATCTAAAGAGTGAACTTGTAGAGCCTGCCCTGAACGGAATATTTGTTGTATGGATCTGAAAATTGTACAAAGAATACTATCGACTGTACTCTAACCAAGAAATGTGGTATTACTAAATTTGGATCTGTTATGAATAAGTTATCCCATTTTTACCCAAAACACTTATTTTAGACCAATTTTAGAACTAGCCACAAACCCTATTTTCCACAGAGTGTAACTCCAAAAATACAACGACCCATAAGATGAAATTTGTATCACAGCTACTTGGATATGTTTCCTCAACAGAATCCCAATTTCATAGTCTAAATCATTCTATAGAAAAATTTATTGTGAAAATGGTGATATGACCTGTAAATAACATACCTTAGAAAACATCATCAAAATAATTTATCCTCCCTTGAATTTCAGCCATCTTTACTTCACCTTCCCTATGAAATTCGGCTTAGATATCCTCTGGTTACCTCATTCACTTGTAGATATTCAATATACTCAAGTGTGTTTAAAATGAGAGAGCCTTGCCTCTTATTTATAATTTCATGTAGCTTCCTAAAGGGGTTACCTTTTAACCGTCTTAACCCACTTTCCTTATTTTAGGGATAAACCACTTCTAACCACTTGTCCACTTAGTAATTTCTCCATTAAATTGATTATTTAAATAATTTATTGTGTATCCACTTTGACTTATAGTACACTCATCACTTCACTTTACCTCAAGGGGTTACTTTCTAACCATCTTAAACCACTCTCCTTATTTTAGGGCTAACCCACTTCTAACCACTTGTCCACTCAGTAATTTCTCCATTAACTTTATTATTTAAATAGTTTTTTTTTGTATTCACTTTGAATTATAGTACACTCATCACTTCACTTTATTAATTACCTTCTAAAATCTCTTAAACCAGTTTGACTACTTTGACCTTTTGGGGCTTCTAGATGACTCATGCGGGTTCTCCAACTTCACATGGCCATAACTCTCTAACTGCGAGGATTTATGTGATGTTCCACATACCACTGGAAATGGCATGAAATGTACTATCTATATAGAATATTCTTACCTGAAAATATATCAAGACTCATACCATTATTCATCAAACAAACTTGGGTCCATTACCCAAACCTTTCTCCAACTTCACATGGCCACAAGTCTCTAACCATGAGGAGTTATGTGACGTTCCACATACCACCAGGAATGGCATCATATGTACTATAGGTATGGAATAGTCCTACCCATAAATATATCAATACTCATACCATTATCCATCAAACACACTTGGGTCCATTACCCAAATCTTTGTGCTACCAGAATTTGCTACCATACTTTCTTCAAGGGTTGACATCAATGACAACCAACCCAAATAATCAACAATGTCCCCCTTTGGCATTGATGGCAACACTTTGATGCAATAATGAAGTCATATCACTCATTCTCCCCCTGTTACCATCAGTCCCCTTGGAACCATGGATTTGTGCTCTTTATCCAAGCATTTACCTTTTCATATGATAAATCTCTCCCCCTTTGTCATCAATGGAAAAGGTATATTTCCATCCAAGGCTACTCCTCCTGAATGAACTGTCCTTGGGGATACTCCCCATGACTAAAATCTTCCTGAAATTGATCCCCCAACTTGAACTGTCCTCTTTATGGTGCTTCCTCATGTAAATCTAAGACATATAAGATAAGAATTCAAAAGCATTCATTTTGGAGTAGAAATTACTCTAAGTCTAGAGAAAATACACCAAGGCTTTCCTTGGAAGTGGTTTTGTAAAGATGTCTACCACTTGTTCTTTTGTGCCCACATATTCAACTCTGATGTTCTTCTCTGCAACATGTTCCCATAAAAAGTGATACTTTATTGGAATGTTCTTCATCTTGGAGTGCATCACCGGGTTCTTTGAGATATTGATGGCACTTGTATTATCACAATAGATTGGAATGGGATCATCATACTCAAACTGTATATCTATCAAAGTTCGTTCCATCCATATAACTTGAGTACAACATCTTGTTGTTGCAATATACTCTGCTTCGGTTGTAGATAAAGATATTGATGATTGTTTCTTGCTTAGCCAATATACTGAACACTCACCCAAGTAGAACGCTACTCCACTAGTGCTTTGTTGGTCATCAATGAACCCTGCCCAATATGCATCTCTGTAGGCAATAAGTGATAGATCCTTTCCTTTAGGATACCATAATCCAAACTCTTTTATTCCTTTGAAATATCTGAAAATCCTCTTCACTGCTAATAAATATGATTCCTTTGCCTTTGCTTGAAATCACGCCACCTATCCAATTGCCTACATTACATCTAGTCTGGATGTTGTCACATATAGTAAGCTACCAACCATTGACTTGTATTGCCTCTGGTCTGTAGACTTTGAAACATCATCTTTGCTCAACTTGCAACTGGTTTGGATAAAAGTGGTAACTAATTTGCAATCTTCCATTCCGAACCTCTTTAGCATTTCTTTGATATACTTAGTTTGAGAAATAAAAATTCCTTGGTTGCTTTGACATATTTGAAGACCCGGAAAGAAGGATAGTTCTCCAAGTAATGACATTTCAAATTCATTCTACATATCCTTTGCAAATTTCTTGATATAGAGGTTGTTGTCCACGCTTCCTTTCCATAGTTCGTAGAGAGTTTTGCCATTGTTGTTTTTGAGCATTACTTTGTTTTGAATGTGAACTGTTGTATGCACTCCATGTGTCCAAAAATTATCTGTCAATTTGGAATCCATTAGCATTGTTCGAACCATTTCCTGTGTAATTATCATCCATTATGATAATGTTCCTTTGTCTTTGAATCACTCTCTAAACCAATCTATGAATCCATGCTCTCATCCACTGTCATATATCTATCTAAATCTACTAAGTGTTATTACGAATCCATCTCTTCCTATACTATCCAAGACTCTACTTTCACAACTGTCCATAATGCTGATCCATTTATCACTATACTATCATGAAGTCTTGATTATTCTATAAAACTGTACTTCTGCTAACTGACTGCTCTGGATATATCTTCTCAAACTCTGCAATTTGCTCAAAGGATGGTTCTTTCATCTGTCACAGCTATCACATAGACTCCCCATGTCTAATATTCATATTACCTGGGAGTCTCTAAGCTGGATGGCTCATAACAATTCCTACTTTGATGTGTATTCGTCATCATCTTCATTTGTATATTCAACATCATATTCATTGGTAGATTCATCATCTCTCTAAGCTCTGAATTCTTTCTTTCTATCTGTGAATTCATCTTTCACTACAATGCTTGAAAGTACAATCTCTTGAACCTGTTCCTTATTTACCTATCCTTGTTTCCTTTCAATTATTTTCCAAACCTTTTTGTATCTGACATCTTTCTTTTTCTCTGTAGAATTTACTTCATCTCATTTTATTGCCAATCTTGTGATATTTGGTACCTGGTCTTTGTTCACATGTTCTTCATGTTTTTTTATCCATACTTTGTTATATCTGATATCGGTGTTCTCTTTAGTGGAAGTATCGATCATGCTTTTACAATAACTAGCTATGTGTCCATAGTTATGACATTTGTAACATTCAATGTTACGTGGGGCCACATAGGCACTTCTTCCTTGAACATTTATTTTATAATCCCTGCAATCTGCAACCTTATGTCCAAAATTATTACAATAAAAACAATGACCATAAAAGAAATTTGCATACCTGGGAGTGCATGATCTTCTTTGTGGTGTAGTCCTTCTGAATTTCCACCTTGACTGATCATGATCATGATTGAAGCTTCTTTGTGGCTTGAACATGGATGGTCTTCTCGAATAAATATCTTCAATAGTTTTCTTATATTCTGGTTGACGATGATTCTTTCCTTTGAGTACTTTTGTATAACTCTTTCTATTTTCTTCATTCTTCTTTTCTAGCAACCTAGAGTGCTTCTCTTCATTCTCTATAACTGATGTGGATGTTTATGTCTCTTCAACATTCTTGTTGAGCTTGACGATTTTACTTCTCAATGTGACAACTTCTTATTCAAGCTTCTCAACCTCTTCTTCTTTCTTCATTATTTGAGACTTCATGACTTCTTTTGTTCTTTTCGCTTCTTCAAGCTGAATTTTTAATGTGATTATTTCTTCTTCAAGTCCTTTCTCTTCTTGACTAAACATTGCCTCAAGCTAGTTTAGATCGTTATTTCTTTCCTTAAGATGAGATGTCAGTACCTTCTCTCTCATTTCTACTTCTTCCTTATGTGTTGTTATGTTGGCTTCCAAATACTTCTTTTGATATTCAATATTTTCTTCAATCTTTCCGACTTCTTCTAGATGAGTTCTTAAGTTCTCGATGACCTGTTGGGCTTCTTAAAAAATGTGAACACTTTCCTTTTGTTTCATCAATTCTTTGTTAAGTGACTTATTTTCTTCTCTTAGTTCATCTAAAGCACTAGTCAATTCTGCTTCATAATTGTCTTCCTTTTCAATTAGTTTTTCTGTCTCATTTCCTTCATGGCATTCTATTTCAAGTTGTCCATGTTTTTCACAATTAAATCAAAACAACATACCTCTAGTGATTATGTACTCTTCATCTTCTGAATTTGTTTGACATGGTGAACATAATTCTTCTTGATCTGTACCTGCATATTCTTTGGCATTTTTTGAATCTGCGATGGGTGAAGAATATATTTCATGTAACTTATCCCAAAGTTCTTTGGTTGATGAACATTTACCAACCTTTTCTCTTACTAGATTAGGTAATCCTTCCCAGATGAAATCCATTGCTATGTTGTTATTCTTCTTCGATTCCTTCTTGGTTGCAATCTTTTCCCTTTTTGAACTATCATATCCTGTAACAATTGATAGCCAAATATAATGTCCCTGTGCCTGTAAAAATAATTTCTTCCTTCTGCTCCACATCTCATACTTTAAACCATTCTGACCATAAAAAATTGGTACTCCATTCTCAGAATAATCCCTTATCTCCTTCCAGTGGTTAAAATGTTTCCTAAAGGAACCAACTTTGATACCAATTGTTGGATTACTAAGAGGGAGGGTGAATCAATAATAGAGAAATTTAATCCTTTTTCACCATAAAATGCAAGTGTTATATCAATGTAGCATTATCATCCAATAGTTGCAAAGTAAATAAACAATGAACAATCATACACATACACAGTACACATGTGTTTTACGTGGAAACCCAAAGCGGGAGAAAAACATGGAATGCTTTTTCTTATATGTCTTTAAGAATTACATTCATTAGAAGCATCGACTTCGTTTGTTTTCCAGCTGCAACTGAAAGGAGGCTCCAACCCCTTAGTTTCTCATGCTACAACCCGAGGGAAGCTCCAACTCCCTAATTCTCTGGCTACAACCAAAAGGAGGCTACAACCCCATATGTTCTCTGACTACATTTGGAAGGTGGCTAAAACCACCTGTCCTTGCCCTGTCCAACCACCATGAAATATAAGTAGAATGATGGAACCACTGTCACACTATCATTGTGAGATATACTACTGTAAACCTGTACCATTCAACCTATACCATAAACAACTGCATCGACCATGCACCAAACTGTACCAAACAACATGTAATTTACATGTACCATAAACAAGTTCATCAACCATTCACCAACCTGTTGGTGCAGAACCCACCCCTCCTTCGGGGCTGCTCGACCTCTGGGTCAAGGATCATTCAATGCTTGAGTCAAAGCGACTCTTTAGGTCCCTTCTTGGAACCCGAAAACAATGTCACAGGTCCTTTCTTTCTTGGCGTAGGTTGTGTGGCACCCACAGGCCCTCTTCTTAGCACTTTTCAAATTTTAACGCCAACGATACTAGCTCTCTATGCTAGGCTTCCTCTTTGATGTGACCATTGTTGAGGAAAAGATATGAATTGATATTACTCAAACATTTTTAGACTTTAATTGACTAAATCAAAGTAGACAGGAATATCACCCTATGTTTATAGCCAACAAAATTAACTTCCTAACTCACAAGTATTAATTACGAGTGCTTAGGCTAGTCTTTTATCAACAAAAAGCTTGTTGGAAATTCACTTTTTATGCGATTTTTTGAATATAATAGTTGCTGAAATAAATGTAAGAACAAAAGTAAAGACACCAAGATGATAATCAAGATATATGAGACATAAAGAAATCATTTATTTCATTCCAATTCACAAAAGAGACATTTTCTTTACAAAATCTCATACAGAAATCTTGGACAAAAGTCAAACTTAGACATCACCGATGGAACATACAAAAGGACCTCTGATAGAAAACCAAAACTGAACTCTAAAAGCTGGATCAGCTTGCCACAGATTGTTGCCCACTCAACTTTGCACAATAGCCTTTATCAGTCATGAAAATTAATTCACAAACAGACAAGTCTACACAGACTATCAAAGATAGATCAACACCTATGAAGAACAAGTGTCTGAATGATTTGATTCAACCCTGAATATTGATGTCTACAATGAGACCCTACTATCATAAAAGAGAATTAGGCTGTGATGAATATATGAATGAATGAAAACTAAACTATCTCAACATAAATTCAAAGAGAAAACCTTAGCATGCTTTTGCTTCTATCCTCCTCTTGTTCCTCCCTTCCTTTTTGCTTTTAACAAATTAGAATTGGTTGAAAAAGTTGAACCAATTCATTAGTTAAGTTAATTAAAAGACTCAACTAACTTTAGCTAGGGGGAAAAGTAATAATTATAATAAAGGGTCATAATTAAATAATAACTAGTAGGTGGGACCCCTTGTAACTCCCTTTTGTTCATAACAATCATAATAATCATAGCATAACCATTAGTTAAGAAAAAGACACCTTGTGCCTCCCATTAGCATATTCACTTTTGGCAATTAAACCTCATGAAATTTGAAATTATTTCAAAATAATACTCATATATCCAAAAATAAACATGTTGTCCAAAGATCCATGAAGTCAACTGTCATGAAACAATAGATAACATAAAACTCAAAAGCCATATTTCCTAGTCTATGATGCAACTTTTCCTTGGTTGTTGTTGTCACCTCTTGATTTTTTTGAATTTGCCTTAGGCTGTGCAGAGCCTTTAGAATTAATCTCGCTGATCACATGGGAACAATTGTCCCTTAAATGCATCCGGGAAGACACGGATTTGTCAGAGTCATGGGAGGGTGAGGAAGGGGTAGTGATGGCTTTTCCTTTATCAAGTGCAAGGTGGGCTTCAGTCTTCAATATCTTTCTATCATGGGAGTATTGCACTGGTGAGTGGTTAGGGGTAGCTTAGACATTGGGGTTCAAAGGCGAAGGAGCAAGCAAAGACAAGTTGGGCCAACCACGATGTTGGGAGACTATTGGGTGGACAATCTCCTTCCATCCATCATTTTTAGGGACCTTAGGTTTTAAGGAGATATGAGGAGGTACATGGATACCGGGGGCTTGCGGGGCTTGGAAGGGAGGCCTTTCAAGCCTAGGCTAGACTATTCCCTGCCCAATCCAATTAAAGAATCCAACATGAAACAATTGGTCAAGCTCTTTTGAATCGACATCAAAATGTATGGAGAACCTCGGCCTTCTTGGGCCTCGGTTCCAGTTACCTCTACCTCTGTTTCCTTGGCCATGGCTTCCTTGACTGAAAAAAATCATCCTGCATGCATGATCGATTAGCAAATAGTCTTCTAAATATCCATACATGACAAATCTTAAAAATATGAAATATATTTGGCTCAGAATGTATCAGACTCATGTAATCTAATCCATACAAATTGTTTTATTGTTAATCAACGAGCAGGGGTCATTGGGATATGTGAGGGGTTTGTATTGAGTGAAAATATGGTATAATGAAAGGGGAGAAGAAATGGTCACTKCTCAAAGACAACAACAATCAATTGTAAAGTGAACCAATAAAACCTCACTGCAATCCACCCAAGACACTGCCACTTTCATCCATTTTAACACATAAATTCTCTTGGTTGTAATCAATCTCAAAACARGTAGTGAAAAAATGAATATGGGAGGTGAAATGGTTTGTAATTAGCGGAAAGTGAGATAATGGGAGGGGAGGATAATGATTATTGTTCATGAAATTAATCAAGTGATCCATAAAACATTCTGCAATAAGAATAGATGCACCAACCAACAATCATCACGTATGAATAACAATTATTGTGTACTTAACTAGTTCATTGTCYAATAATCAAATATCCAACACGATGCCATCACAAAAYAGTAAGTATTCCACATAATTTGTAAGAGGTTATGTTCTCTTCATTCACACACTCTGCATTTTATAACAATTTACGAATAGTACCCATTTCCAATCTGTAACTATCAAAGTCAACCACTGCCCATGCGTTTCTTCAATCCACAACTATACTCAAAAGTCATGTTTTCAAAATAATAATGAAGTCACTATTACTACAATAGAGCCCATCAAAGTGCAATGATATCCGTTAACATATATATGCAGTAACTGAATAAGCAAGACCAAATTGCCACACCTGAAATGACAATTAATCATATAACCAACAACCACCATTTAGGCACAAGCTATGCAGAGGGTAATTTGCCCAAGCAATGTAGTTCTGCCACTGTAAAAGAAAAACAATTCAATGTGACTTAAAAGTTGGGCCACCTATCCAACACGACTGTCATCAACAACATGTCTGTTTTAACAAGTGATCAATTGCAATAAATAAACATGCTTAAGACTTCTGTGGGTGCCCTTGAGTGTGAAAACCAAGCTATCCATACTACACACAGTGCGCAACCAACAAAAATCCATGGTGCAACATTTCCACTTAACACAACAAACACACAGTCACGATAATAAATCAACATGTCGTGTTGAGCTATCGACTTAATATAAGATTTCTTCGATTTAGTCACACCATGATCGATCATGTTGTGTACACTCAAGCTTATTCAATCAACAAACACAAATATGAAGTGGATATACTTTCTACAGTCATCCAGTTCAACAGTCATTCGGCCCCAAAGAAAACCATAGTTACCATGACCATTATCTATTTTGCAACCACACAACGTGACATGAGCAACGTCAAGCATTTTCACCAATGATAGCTAAACATTTGAATAATCCTTAGTGAAAAAACCAATGATTGTGTATCTACCAAACAACTCGTCACTGTCTTAAAACTCAACAACCTAACAAGTTGTAGCAAGGACACATACCCACGCATCCAATCGAAAATCGAGGCAGAGGCCCTTCCCGTTAACAGCACTGAGCTATTGGCATAAGGAGAGTAACCGTGTGCTTTGAAAGTGCAACTGGTAAAATAGGGTTTACCACTACTATAATTGAGCCAGTGACTATATACCAACCAACACGACTGTCAAACGAAAAAATGGGCGAGCATGTTCTCAAAATCATTGACAATTATACAACCATCCAATCGAAAACTGAGTCGTAAATGACAGGCCAGGCCGGTCTTCTTAAAAAATTTCCCGAGTGGAGGGCCAAGGTTGTTCAGTAGTCAACACAGGGAGAGAAGAGCCACTCTTTGTAATGGAAAACCCCCCAAGGCCACAGTGTATTCAGGACGAACCATGACTCATTTGTGGTCAGGTACAAATCTATGACAGGGGCCATAACTGAAAAGTAGGGTTCTAGTTTGGCCTGGCAAAGGTTATTTAACGCATGCAGTGTATAACCCTCATGCTCTTTGGTCAACAATCACAACATAGAGGTGAATAAAGGGACGAGGAAGAACATGGACCTTACTTCATGACCCCTGGTGGTGAAATCAACCAATGCCGAAGTGAACAAAACATACTGACGCAGAAAACCTTCGACCATTAAACCCATGAAAGCCAAAGACTAGATTAGAGAAAATGCGTGATGATAGCTATCCACCCAATACTAAACAAAAGCCCTCCAACCAAACAACAGTGATAACAAAGAACTATCACCCAAGAAGACCAATAACCTCGACGAACTCAAAAATATTACAGGAAGAACTATTCACTCTTCATTTCCAGAATCCAAATTCCACACGATTGAAACACTTAGGAAAACACAAACCCATACACTTGAGCCAGTAATCATTTCATAACTAGAGAAAAATCACGAATGGCCAAAAAAAGACATACATGTAATCAAATTCCTTAAAATGAGAGCTGGTCGAGCAGTTCCACCTTGCTAAAATTTTGGAGCATAACCACAATAGCCAAATTGAATAATAGCCCGACTAGGGTGGTGGCCAATGGGAAGAGTAAAGGTGACATGCAATAAATGCATGTCGCCTCCACCCATATCTCATTAACTCAACAATACATTCCAATGAATTCTCCATTAACACAATTAATCAAACATGTATCGAAACCATCACCTTGTCAAATGAGCCACCGACGTTCAATCTATCCAAAGATACCATATGTGGATCAACCACGTAATTCAATTAACCATTGCATGACCACTAGCACTATCACCTTGCCAAGTGCGCCACCAACATTTCACACCATATGCATATTAAACATGTAATTCAATCACAATTTCATAACCATTTACTTACTAGCTAGGGCTTAACAATAATCATCAAGTATTTTCATGCATGTAGTATAGTTAGGATAGCTTTTAAATATTCCCCTTGCAATTGTTCTAGTATTTTGCCTCTCTGAAAACTGCCCTTCATGTAATTTTACTAACATGTTTGTTATGCAGGTGCGATAAGAACAAACAACAATGACATTAATGAATAGCATAGTTTGTAGTAACATAAGGAATCAACCCTTCATAAGCTCAATTCATAACCAATAACAACAGGATCTTCATCAACCATGTGAGTTGTGTCGCACATCATCTCAACATAAAAAAAATGAACAGATCTACTCTCCAATAGTTCAAGGGGGTCCCACCTACTAGTATTATTTAGTTTTTATAATAATAGGCTTTAGCAACACTTTGCGGGTGAAACTTCGTTGACAATTTAAATCGTCAACAAACTGGTGACTCCACACGAAAATTTATTTTTAACAGATTTAGAACTCAGGATTCATGGTTTCGTGGACCAAAACAACAGGTCAAGAAGACATAACTCAGATGATTATGCAACAGGGGGAAGTGAGCGGATTTAATGGAAAGATGACCGGGAATTTGGGAATAATTCATGAAAAGTGTTAAGTATGAGGGGTTTTACCACTGTATGCATAATCATCTTACTGGAATTTTCTCTCTAACTTTTAGGAGGAAAGCCTTTTAAACTTGCTCTTAAAATCTCGATGGGTGAAGAAATGGAAAGAAGAAGCGGGAGATAGCCAATTGTTTACAGGACAACAGCGGAAAAATGTAACAATTCAAGGGTCCTTCAGAGGAGCATCATAACATCCGTGTAAGCTTGATTGTTATTAACTAACAATGCTTTGCAGGAGTTTCATTGTGGAAAAATTGATCCAACATCCTATTTGACCAAATTAATTAAAAGATAAGAAGAAACCAAAACATGACAGAAGTAAAATGCAGAACTAAAACAACAGCAATAAAAGACAGAAATGAAGCGCAACGCGGAAAAAAAAAATTAACTTGGAAAGCAGAAATCAAAGTACTGTGAAGTAAAGAAAAGAAACACAAAAATTGAAATCATAGCTAGGCTACTACTATACAGAAAAATCTAGACATCATTAGAACTTTTCATGTTGGTTCCTCGCAATATTTCAAGTGAGGGCTGCTAGTTCTGTATGGAAACAATTGCTCATGTAAATCTTTTGAGATATAAGAATTAGTATCAAAGATAAAAGAAATTTGGAAAGGATCGATCACCTGTAAATCTGACATAAGCATCATTCCCTTGACATGCACAATTAGCTCATCAATATAGAGATGGAGACCGACCAATTCATCGAGAGTCGTGTGCATATTTTTTTTTTTAAAAGTACTTGTATCAAGTAAGGTAAAAATATGGCATTTGTGAGGCATGGTATCGCAATTAGTAATGAAAGTGGTTTTGTGAACATTTTCCCCTTTTACTTTGATTTTATTGTAACCAAACAAACTATCAAGTAAGGGTCTTAACTGTGACTCTACAACCCATTGCAAAAACATTTCAATATTGAGAGGGGAAAAGGGATTTCTCATAATTGCTTGCCTGAAAGTTCGAAGACTAATGCAAGTTCTGATATTACCAGTGGTTGTCGGGGTCAATTTCCAAATTGAGACCCATTCAGGGTGGGATGAAAAAAACATTCCAGCAAGAAATCCTTCAAATCCTTTTGAAAGGGTGCTTCCGATGCAGAGTTAACGAATTATTGTTTTTTCCTAGCTAGTTTCATGATATGCGGAATAAGACCAGGATCAAAACCACAAAGATCCTCATAATACCAAGCAAAAACCTTTTGAGATTCACCAAGTAGTTCGGTGGAACTCATCTCTTCTTTACCAAAACATTGGACATTTATTTTAACATTGGTTGAAGGTTCAAATGTCCTAATGTTCAAGAGGATGGTTTCAATCACCTTCTTTCGTAACTCCTCTTCTTTTTGTTTTTCTTTATTGCCTACAACACTCAAAGAAAACAAACTCTCCAGAGGATTCAAGCCCTCAGGAATATTATTATTTTCTACAGATATAATCTCCTAGGGATCGAGAGGTTCATTTGAATGATAGCACAAATTCTCTCATTGTTAGGGATGGCCTTATAGAATTCTTCATTTTCATAAATGTATGGACGATGAAGAGATTGGAAAGTACAATCAAGCCAGTGAGGCAAGAGTTGCTGAGTAGGAGAGGCTGCAAAGACAGCTAACTGATCAGCTATTGAATTCAACTCCTTCTTAACATGAGTGATGTTGAAAGATAGAAGGTTCAAGACAAGTGTCCAAATAGTTTGGGAGTATTGTTCAATCAACTTGTTGCTAGGAGAGAAATTCTTACGTATCAGGTTCACAACAAGCTCAGAATTTTTGACAACTAAAAGGTGACCACAACCAAGATCAAGGGCATTTTCGATGCCTAATAATAAAGCTTTGAATTCAACAACATTGTTCGAGAAAGCAAACTCTAACCTGTAAGACAAATTATGAATTTTTCCTGCAGGAGAAACCAAGATAATGCCAGCCCCATTTCCTTCACTAGAGCATGAACCATCAAAGTGCATATGCCATAAATCATCATCTAAATCAATTGTTTCCAAAGGAATATTATCCTCTTCAACAAATATGGAATACACTCCTAGGTCTTCTTCGATATAGTTTATGTTAGATTGCAGAACATTCTCTATGTAGGGTGAAATTCTTCCCTCTCTAAGGACTATGATATTATTACCATTCCAAGGAAATGATAAATGTGTTTCGTCGATCGAGAGGTATCCACCTGTTAGGGCTTGCCAATCTCTCCCCAAGATAATTGAATAATTGCTCACATGCATATCAATCACTTGAATGCTGAGGGTTGTCCTTATCTCAGGATGAGCGCATAAAACCAAGGTTACATCTTTAATCTCACCTATCGTTGCTTGTTGTAGACTATTATAGGAGAGCATGCTTCTGGAATTTTCGTTTGTACAAAACAAACCTAGGACTTCCATAACAATCTTCAACATGACACTTGGGCCTGAACCACCATCAATGAGGCAACAATGAGCAATCTTATCCATGATCTTTACATAAATATAAAAATGGGGGTTTTTTACAGGGTATCTAAAGTTATGTACACCTACTTTATTTACAAAAGAATCCTCTTCTCTTACCTCTTCAGAAAGATTGGCTACAACAAAAGCCTTTCCTTCCACAAATTGTTTCAGATGCGTCTATTTTTTAGGGACGACAACCATGTCTAGGAGGGTTGCATCTGCTTTGATGTTGGCCAATTGATTCATGATATTGTATTTAGAAGAGGGAAGAGGGGGAGTGATTCCTTGACTCTCAGGAACCTTTGGAACCTGGGGCATAGTAGCAGTTGAGGTTGAACTTGGGATAGAAGAATTGTGGGGAGGATCAAATTTTCCCTTGGGGGCATAGGCTTTGTTCATAGTATTGATGACCATGATATCCTTTGGCTCTGCAAAGTCTAGGACAACGATAATAGCTTCTGGTCTTTTACCAAAGATCTTATCTCTAGCACTCTTCTTTACCTCACATGTGGTTTCTTCGTGGTGATCCTTGCAAAAGTTACACCAACTCCGAGGCAGGATAGCCTTAGGCTGAAAATTGTTTTCAATCGGATTTCTAAAAGGGAGTGCAGAAGAGGATGAAGCTCCAGGGGTGAGAGGGGAGATAGTACCCTTCCACTCAAATGCTATCATACGATTGTTCATATCTTGTACTAGCTGTAAGAGAACGAACATATATGTCTGTCTAACTGATTCTCCCTAGGGTAGACCAGTTCATTCAAGTTGTTCTTCATACGCTGAGAAAGTATGTAGGGCGGAACCGAGATTATCGATGGTTTTTTCCTCAAGCCTATGACGGTAAGGAGAAGGCAATGCATTGTAGTAATGCATCAAAGCGTCTTGGTTCTAAGGATGGATAAGTTTGGGGATTTGATTGTACAACTTGGTGAAACACAAGCTGAAATACTCAATGGTCTCACCTTCCTTGTAGGTAACATTATTGTATTCCCTTAACTTCTCGGCTGGGATTTTAGATTGCACGTAAGTTGATCCGAACTAGTAGATTAATTCTTCCCAAGTAGACAAAATCTTAGGAGGAAGGTCAAAGAAGTCGTTCATAGCCTTTCCTTCCAAGGAATTGACGAATAGGCGCATGCAAGTATCGTTGTTGTTGGCCCCTATATTGTGACAAGCATTAGAAAATTCCACCAGGTGTTCATTGGTATTGACAGTGTTATTCCCCGAAAACTTAGGTAGGTGCTCTTTAAACTTTGTAAGTGAATGAGTAGCAGGTGTTAGGTTAAGAGGAGAGGACACATGCCACGGTGTGGTTGTGGCGTCTTCTTCAAACTGGGGAAAAAAAAACATACTTTTTGATGACTTTGGTGGGGCTTGTGGTAGATTGGACAGGGATATGGTGGTTGTATAAGATACCAATCACTGATGATGATGAAGATTGAGAAGATGGAACACTTCCAGTGCCACCAGAGCCACCACTAGATGCCATCTTGTGGATGATATAAGAGGGAAAGAAAGACGAGTGGATGAATCAGATAAAGTTCTCCATAGAGCACTTTGTTGGGCAGACAACACAATGTTTCTTCTGCCTATTTCAGCAATAGGATTGATTTCAGGTGACAAGCCTCTTCTTCTTCTAGAAGCACGAGAATCTAAGGACATGAAAGAAAGGCCAAAACAGAAGAAACAAAAGGTTATTGTTGATTTCTAGGCTGCCTACATTACACTAATATCTCGTTCAATTACTGCCCAAGAACGGTTAAGCTCAACACAAGTAATGGCAGTGTCTAAAATAGTATGAAACAAATTCAAGGCAATGTTGGTCTGGTCTTGGAGACCGGGCTCAAGATTGGGTTGCCTTGCAATAGGAACAATCATCAATTGTAAAACAGTCAAAGAATTAATATCATAAAAAGAAAGATGTTTCGATGAAATCAAGTATAAAAATTAACCAAAGAGATATGGAAGATCTCCCCAGTATGGTCGCCAAATAAATGTTGAGGAAAATATTTGAATTGATCTTAATCAAGCATTTTCAGACTTTACTTGACTAAATAAAAGTAGGCGGGAATATCGCCCTATGTTTATAGCCAACAAAAATAACATCCTAACTCACAAGTATTAATTACGAGTGCTTAGGCTAGTCTTTTATCAACAAAAATCTTGTCGGAAATTCACTTTTTATGTGATTTTCTGAATACAACAGTTGCTGAAATAAATGTAAGAATAGAAGTAAAGACACCAAGATGATAATCAAGATAGATGAGACATAAAGCAATAATTTATTTCATTCCAATTCACCAAAGCGCCATTTTCTTTACAAAATCTCATACATAAATCTTGGACCAAAGTCAAACTTAGACATCACCGATGGAACATACAAAAGGGCCTCTAACATAAAACCAAAACTAAATTCTAAAAGTTGGATCAACTTACCACATATTGCTTCCCACTCGACTCTGCACAATAGCCTTTATCAGTCATGAAAATTAATTCACAAACAGACAAGTCTACACAGACTATCAAAGATAGATCAACACCTCTGAAGAACAAGTGTCTGAATGATTTGATTCAGCCCTGAATATTGTTGTCTACAATAAGACCTTTCTATCATAAAAGAGAATTAGGCTGTGATGAATATATGAATGAATGAAAACTGAACTATCTATACATAAACTCAAAGGGCAAACCTTAACATGCCTCTGCTTCTATCCTCCTCTTGTTCCTCCCTTCCTTTTTGCTTTTAACAAATTAGAATTGGTTGAATAAGTTGAACCAATTCATTAGTTAAGTTAATTAAAAGACTCAACTAACTTTAGTTAGGGGGGGGGAATAATAATTATAATAAAGGGTCATAATTAAATAATAACTAGTAGGTGGAACCCCTTGTAACTCCCTTTGGTTCATAACAATCATAATAATCATAACATAACCATTAGTTAAGCAAAAGACACCTCCTTGTGCCTCCCATTAGCATATTCACTTTTGGCAATTAAAACTCATGAAATTTGAAATCAAAATAATACTCATATATCCAAAAATAAACATGATGTCCAAAGATCCATGAAGTCAACTGTCATGAAACAATAGATAACATAAAACTCAAAAGCCATATTTCCCAATCTACGATGCAACCTTTCCTTGGTTGTTGTTGTCACCTCTTGATTTTCTTGAATTTGCCTTAGGCTGTGCAGAGTCTTCAGGTTTAATCTCATTGATCACAGCGGAACAATCGTCCCTCAAATGCATCCGAGAAGACACGGATTTGTCAGAGTCATTGGAGGGTGAGGAAGGGGAAACAATGGCTTTTCCTTTATCAAGTGCATGGTGGGATTTACTCTTCAATCTCTTGCTAGCATGGGAGGATTGCACTGGCGAGTGGTTAGGGGCAGCTTGGACAATGGGGTTCAAAGGTGGAGGAGAAGGAAAATACACTTTGGGCCAACTGTTGTCGCAAGAGTTGACTCTAGGCTGTAATAGTGCCAAGCCTTAACACATTTTAAAAGAAAAATTTATTTGTTGTTCAGAGCTTGACTTGGGTTGCAGCAAGCCAATCCCTGAAAATCGATTTAGAGTGTACTTCTGACCTAATACACTCAGAGAGAGTTCTCTCAACAGCCAAGGTCCCTTTACTCAAGAATATTCAGTAATCACAGTAAGAAGGCCAGATTTCTTATCAGAGAAGAATTTTGATAAGGTTGGTGGTTACACAGATTTGAAAAGACCTATTGGGTTATGGAGTCAAGTGAAAACCAAAGAAAAGAGATAATAGCAGTGATCGTATTACTTGCGGAAAATGAGGCAAAGTAAGTCTATTTTTCAGCAATTGATAATCATGATATAGTAGCAGGAAAGGAAAAGGAAAAGACCATCACAGTGAAAGCATCTAACAAGGATGAATTTTCACTACAACTTTAGAGAAAAAAGACTAAAGACTAATAACTAGATGTTGAGCACTTATTGTTATTGCATAAATCCGTAAGTGTGGACACAAACCGATCTCCCTAGATCCACCTAGATCTAGAACAAAGCAAGATAGAACATGACTCTTTCCCTAGATTCTAACCATTGAATTAAATAGGATGCAAGAACAAAGAACATACCTTATGAGCGCTTCCTTTGGTCTTTGCTGCTCCCGCTTCACTCCAGTGCTCTCATACAGTCAAGACCAAAACAATACAAACCAACCAAAGTGAAGAAAGCACAATCTATTCAACAATCAATCTATGTATATGATCAAGGAGTTATACAATAAAGTGGAACTAGCTTTATGGGAAAGGGACATATTACTGTATCATATTAATGGAAAGTAAATATTACAACCTAAACCTCGATGTT
>ML811303.1:475146-499522 GCA_009831015.1 Picea engelmannii
TCACAATATCAAGTGAACATGGCTCTTATGTATTACTCCATTCCAGGTTTTCAAAATAACTCTGCTTTCAAAAGGAGCTCTCTTCAAAAGAGTTTTCCCCCTAGCCTCCCTCTATTACAATAGATGAACCTTTATAAAAATTCCCTCTCTCAAGGAGGTTGAATCCACGTCATAGGATACCTAACTGAAAATGAACTAACTTCAACCATCTTTAACTAATCATAACAGTAATCCGAACTGATTTAAAAGCACAAATAAATCCTAATTTCTAGCGAACTGTCTATAGCAGTGTATGCATTTGATTCGCCTCCATGCGCAAAAATATCTGAAGTTGTCGGGATTTCATAATGAATAACCAGATCAACATTAGGAATATCAAGACCACGGCCAGCTACATCAGTAGCAATCAGCATGTTAAAACGTCCCTCGCGAATGCCAGTAAGAGTCTTCTCTCGCTGATTCTATGAAATATCACCATGCAAAGGTTCATAGGAAAGGACCTGACCCAGTGCCACTGACAGACTATCTACATATCGCTTTGTTTGAGTGAAAACGATACATTTCCCCCCTTTAGCATATTCAGTTATCAATGGGTTGATAATGGAGTGTTTCCCATAGGTGGATGCGGCAATAAAATAAAGTGGTATTATGTCTGCCAACTTCTGAGATGATTCACCAACAAGATCAATAACAATAGGATCATTTAAATATTTCCTTGAAAGCCTCTGCACCTAGACATGCATTGTAGCAGAAAAAAGCATACTCTGGTGTTTTTTCCGCAACCTCTCCATAATCACCTCAACGTCTTCATCAAAGCCCACATTAAGCATCTGGCCAGCCTCATCCAAAACAATAAACTGTACTTCTGACAAGACTAGTGCACCTCAATTGATTAGATCAATAATGCGACCAGGTGTTCCGACAACAATATATAAACCCCTTCTAAGAACATTGATTTGGCTCATTATAGGTAAACCCCCATAACAACAAAGAGTATCTAGGCTTGGAGCAAATTCTTGAAATTCTTTATCAACTTGTTTTGCAAGTTCTCGTGTTGGAGCCAAAACGAGTGCCAAGGGATATGATCCACGCCCATTTTTACGGTTGTGTTGAATGATTTTGTCCAGGATTGGGATTCCAAAGGCGAGAGTCTTTCCATTTCCTGTCATGGCACGACCAATCATGTCACAACCTTGCATTGCTGGTTCTAACACCACTTTCTTCACACTCTTTTGTTTCTCGGCTAGTGTAGTTGGATTCCCTGCAAACTGAGTGTAATGTAGGGATTTTTGGTCCGCTAGAGTGAAGTTTCTAACTACTGTTTCCAGAACATTAACATCTCCCAGATTCGCAATGGCTATGTGCTCAGGATGATTTTCTGTGACCGAATCCTCCACCAGTACATTTCACCATGACTAGACAGTCTCCTCCTTGACCCAAGAGGTTGATCAGATACTTCTAATTTCTCGTACCTCTTGGTTATAATTTTTTGACCGCTTAGGTTTTCCTACTTCTTAGAAAGTGGGTAACAAACCAGATCAATTATATTTCCTTTGTTGATTCTGTTCAAATCCTTCAACACAACCAATAGGTTCGATTGACATGAAGCATTGGTGGAATACAAATAGCTACTATAGCAAGTCTCCTTTACTGCCTGCAGCAACAAAAGTATGAAGAAGTCCCATATCGAACCGCTTCTGAAATGCCAACTGGTTTAAATTCTCTAAACATAACAATAAACGAGTTGTAATTTAATAACATATTAGACTAGGATTCAAATGGCATCCTTGGATCACGTCTAATATGTGAGAGACCCCAGAACAAGAACTTTCTTCCCAAAAGGCCCTACAAGGCCTTCAGCAATCTGATGCAAGTTAGAGATAATTTGGATTTGAGATTCCTAGTTGATTAATAAGCTTGATGCGATCCTCAAACACATTTGGGATGAAGACACTAAGTAGAGCAATTTCCAACATCTGTTACAACATAGGCTCCATCTAGGGATGGTGCTTTCCTGTAAAGCGCCAAGAACGGTAGACCATGTACCTGCATCAATAAAGTGACCTGCAAAAACTCTGAACCTCATCACTTAGCGCCTTGCAGCAATCTGAGCAACGGAGGAATTCGTCATTTGAAACCAATGGAGTCACCAATGAAAACATGTAGAGTCTACGAACCAAGGAGTCACCAGGTGAACAATCATAGCCAATCGAACATCTATCCCATGTTCACCATCAGGAGATAGATACGAACCTTTGTCATATCCCAGGGAAGATAACTTCATCCTCCTTCCCCAACAATGGCGCCAAAAGATGTTGTCGCAAGAGTTGAATCTAGGCTATAATAGAGCCAAGCCTTAGCACATTTTAAAGGAAAAATTTATTTATTGTTCGGAGCTTGAATTGGGTTGCAGTAAGCCAATCCCTGAAAATCGATTTAGAGTGTACTTCTGACCTAATACACTCAGAGAAAGTTCTCTCAACAACCAAGGGCTCTTTACTCAAGAATATTTGGTAATCACAGTAAGAAGGCCAGATTTCTTATCAGAGAAGATTTTGGATAAGGTTGGTGGTTACACAGATTTAAAAAGACCTATTGGGCGATGGAGTCAAGTGAAAACCAAAGAAAAGAGATAATAGTAGTGATCGTATTACTTGCGGAAAATGAGGCACAATAAGTCTATCTTTCAGCAATTGATAATCATGGTATAGTAGCAGGAAAGGAAAAGGAAAAGACCATCATAGTGAAAGCATCTAACAAGAATGAATTTTCACTACAACTTTAGAGGAAAAAGACTAAAGGCTAATAACTAGATGCAGAGCACTTATCTTAAGTGAATTCTGACTAGTCACCATCGAAACGCAACACATATCAACTGTGTGTAAGGAGCATGTAAAATGAATTCCAAACAAATTTTAACTCAGTTGATAAAGGAAGAGATAGACAATACGACAATGATAAAACAAAGAACATACTGAAAGAATCGGTTGTGATGAATCTCACAATATCAAGTGAACATGGCTCTTCTGTATTACTCCATTCCGGGTTTTGAAATTAACTCTACTTTCAAAAGGAGTTCTCTTCAAAAGAGGTTTCCCCCCAGCCTCCCTCTATTACAATAGATCAACCTTTATATAATTTCCCTCTCTCAAGGAGGTTGAATCCGTGTCATAGGATACCTAACTGGAAATGAACTAACTTCAACCATATTTAACTAATCATAACAGTAATCCGAACTGATTTAAAAGCACAAATAAATCCTAATTTCCAGCGAACTGTTTATAGCAGTGTATGCATTTGATTCGCCTCCATGTGCAAAAATCTCTGAAGTTGTTGGGAGTTCATAATGAATAACCATATCAACATTAGGAATATCAAGACCACGACCAGCTACATCAGTAGCAATCAACACATTAAAATGTCCCTCGCAAATGCCAGTAAGAGTCTTCTCTCGCTGATTCTGTGAAATATCACCATGCAAAGGTTCACAGGAAATGACCTGACCCAATGCCACTGACAAACTATCTACATCTCGCTTTGTTTGAGTGAAAATGATACATTTTCCCCCTTTAGCATATTCAGTTATCAATGGGTTGATAATGGAGCGTTTCCCATAGGTGGATGCGGCAATAGAATAAAGTGATATTCCATATGCCAACTTCTGAGATGATTCACCAACAAGATCAATAACAATAGGATCATTTAAATATTTCCTCAAAATCCTCTGCACCTAGACAGGCATTGTAGCAAAAAAAAGCATACTCTGGTGTTTTTTCGACAACCTCTCCATAATCACCTCAACGTCTTCATCAAAGCCCACATTAAGCATCTGGTCAGCCTCATCCAAAAYAATAAACTGTACTTCTGACAAGACTAGTGCACCTCRATTGATTAGATCAATAGTGTGTTTCGACAACAATATCTAAACCCCTTCTAAGAACATTGATTTGGCTCATTATAGGTAAACCCCCATAACAACAAAGAGTATCTAGGCTTGGAGCAGATTCTTAAAATTCTTTATCAACTTGTTTTGCAAGTTCTCATGTTGGAGCCAAAACGAGTGCCAAGGGATATGATCCACGCCCATTTTTACGGTTGTGTTGAATGATTTTGTCCAGGATTGGGATTCCAAAGGCGAGAGTCTTTCCAGTTCCTGTCCTAGCACGACCAATCATGCCACGACCTTGCATTGTTGGTTCCAACACCGCTTTCTTCACACTATTTCGTTTCTCGGCTAGTGTAGCTAGATTCCTTGCAAACTGAGCGCAATGTAGGGATTGTTGGTCCGCTAGAGTGAAGTTTCTAACTACTGCTTCCAGAACATTAACATCTCCCAGATTCACAATGGCTATGTGCTCAGGATGATCTTCTGCACCCGAATCCTCCACCAGTATGTTTCACCATGACTAGACAGTCTCCTCCTTGACCCAAGAGGCTGATCAGATACTTCTAATGTCTCGTACCTCTTGGTTATAATTTTTTGACTACTTAGGTTTTCCTACTTCTTAGAAAGTGGGTAACAAACTGGATCAATTATATTTCCTTTGTTGATTCTTTTCAAATCCTTCAACATAGCCAATAGGTTCGATTGACATGAAGCATTGGTGGAATACAAATAGCTACTATAGCAAGTCTCCTTTACTGTCTGCAGCAACAAAAGTAGGAAGAAGTCCCATATCGATCCGCTTCTGAAATGCCAACTGGTTCAAATTCTCTAAAGATAACAGTAAACGAGTCGTAATTTAATAACATATTAGATTAGGATTCAAATGGTATCCTTGAATCATGTCTAATATGTGAGAGACCCCAGAACACAAACTTTCTTCCCAAAAGGCCCTACACGGCCTTCAACAATCTAATGCAAGTTAGAGATAATTTGGAGTTGAGATTCTTAGTTGATTAATAAGCTTGATGCGATCCTCAAACACATTTGGGATGAAGACACTGAGTAGAGCAATTTCCAACATCTGTTACAACATCAACCACGATGTTGGGAGATTGTCAGGTGAACAATCTCTTGCCATCCATCATTTTCAGGGACCTCGGGTTGTAAGGAGACATGAGGAGGTACAGGAATAACGAAGGCTTGTAGGGCTTGGAAGGGAGGCCTTTCAGGCCTAGGTTGGACTATCCCTTGCCCAATCCAATGAAATAATCCGGCATGAAACAATTGGCCAAGCTCTTCTGAATCAACGTCAAAATGTATGGAGAACTTGGGCCTTCTTGGGCCTTTGTTCCAATTACCTCTACTTCTGTTTCCTCGGCCATGGCTTCCTCAACTAAAAAAACCCATCCTGCATGCGTGATCGATTAGCAAATAGTCTTCTAAATAAACATACATGACAACTCTTAAAAATATCTAATAGATTTGGCTCATAATGTATCAGACTCATGCAATCCAATCCATACAAATTGTTTTACTGTTAATCAACAAGCAAGGGGGTGAAACAGGGTCATGAGATATGTGAAGGGTTTGTATTGAGCGGAAAATATGATATAATGAAAGGGGAGAAGAAATGGTCACTACTCAATGACAACAACAATCAACTGTAAAGCGAACCAATAAAACCTCACTGCAATCCACCCAAGACACTGCCACTTTCATCCATTTTAACACATAAATTCTCTTGGTTGTAATCAATCTCAAAACAGAGAGTGAAAAAATGAATATGGGAGGTGAAATGGTTTGTAATTAGCAGAAAGTGAGATAATGGGAGGGGATGATAATGATTATTGTTCATGAAATTAATCAAGTGATCCATAAAACATTCTGCAATAAGAATAGATGCACCAACCAACAATCATCACGTCTGAATAACAATTATTGTGTACTTAACTAGTTCATTGTCCAATAATCAAATATCCAACACGATGCCATCACAAAACAGTAAGTATTCCACATAATTTGTAAGAGGTTATGTTCTCTTGGCTGTAATCAATCTCAGAACAGGGAGTGAAAAAATGAATATGGGAGGTGAAAGGGTTTGTAATTAGTGGAAAGTGAGATAATGGGAGGGGAGGATAACGATTATTGTTCATGAAATTAATCAAGTGATCCATAAAACATTCTACAGTAAGAATAGATGCACCAACAAACAATCATCACGACCAAATARCTATTATTGTGTACTAAACTAGTTCACTGTCCAATAATCAAATATCTAACACAATGCCATCACAAAACAGTAAGTATTCCACATAATTTGTAATAGGTTTTGTTCCCTTCATTCACATACTCTACATTTTATAACAATTTACGAACAATACCCATTTCCAATCTGTAACTATCAAAATCAACCACTGCCCATGCATTTCTTCAATCCACAACTATACTCAAAAGTCATGTTTTCAAAATAATAATGAAGTCATTATAATTGCAAAAGATCCCATAAAAATGCAATGATATCTGTTAACATATATATGCAGTAACCAAAATAATCAAGACCAAATTTCCATGCATGAAATGACAATTAATCATATAACCAATAACCACCATTTAGGCACAAGCTATGCACAGGGTAATTTGCCCAGGCAATGTAGTTATGCCACTGTAAAAGAAAAACAATTCAATGTGACTTAAAAGCTGGGCCACCTATCCAACACGACTGTCATCAACAACATGCATGTTTTAACAAGTGATCGATGTGCAGTGGAAGAGTAAAGGTGATGTGCAGTAAATGCACATCGCCTCCACCCATATCGCATTAACTCAATAGTACATGTCAACAAATTCTCCATTAACACGATTAATAAAACATGTATTGAAACCATCACCTTGTCAAATGATCCACCGACATTCAATCTATCCAAATATACCACATGTGAATCGACCACATAATTCAATTAACCATTGCATGATCATTAGCACTATCACCTTGCCAAGTGCGCCACCAACAATTCACAGCATATGCATATTAAACATGTAATTCAATCACAATTTCATAACCATTTACTTGCTAACTAGGGATTAACAATAATCATCAAGTATTTTCATGCATGTAGTATAGTTAAGATAGCTTTTAAATCTTCCCCTTGCAATTGTTCTAGTATTTTGCCTCTCTGAAAACTGCCCTTCATGTAATTTTACTAACATGTTTGTTATGCAGGTGCGATAAGAATAAACATCAATGACATTAATGAATAACATAGGTTGTAGTAACACAAGGAATCAACCCTTCATAAGCTCAATTCATAACTAATAACAACAAGATCTTCATCAACCATGTGAGTCGTGTCGCACATCATCTCAACATAAAAAATGAATAGATTTGCTCTCCAATAGTTCAAGGGGGTCCCACCTACTAGTATTATTTAGTTTTTATAATAATATGCTTTAGAAAATCTTTGCAGGTGAAACTTCATTGTCAATTTCAATCGTCAACAACCAGTAACTACAATCATGGGCCAGCTCCCTTCTCGACCCCATGCTTCGAAATTTTCACGAGTTGCTTACTCTCCTTTTCTTGATTTCTGAATCAGTGAATCCTCCAAGACCAAATCTACAGTCCACGTTCTTCTCGTGCTCGACGACTGAGATCAAATCGTGAGTTCAAACTTCGCGAGTCCTCTCTTATCCCAACTCTTTCCTTCCCGATTGTGAATTAGCAAAGTGTTGATCTTTTACCATGTGTCTTATCTCAATGGATGGTTAGGATTAACTCCACTCTTCGAGACTTCGCAGGTCCTCGACTCCTTGCTACACACTTAGCGTAATTTTTCCCATTCGAGACTTAAGTTGTTCTCGAACTTCTTCTTCACTCCTTGCAGAGCCTTGCGCAAAATCTTCTGTGACTTTGCTCGGCTTGAAAACCTCCAAGGTTCCTAGTTCCTCTATGTTCTTCAGTGAACTTTCTATTGCCCTCCTGGAAACTTAACACCTTCCTCCTAAGATTTGTAAGATGAACCTACAATATCCTTGGTGCACTCCTTGCGCTCAGCTCAGTTCTTCAACGGCTCCTCCATTAGCCTTATGGAAGGTTTTAAGGCATCTCCTTTCCTTTGTCGATGCACTCTTTCAAATCCTTCCTTCCTCAGAATGTTCAGTAATTCTGGGATTCTCTTAAGGGTTCCAACACTTCGAAATGTGTTGATTGCGCACGTCCTCACACCAACTCTATGCCCTCCTGGCAGAGTACTTTAGAGTGTTCAGTAACTCTGGACTGTATCTTCCCTTATACATTGTTTCCTTCCAAGGTACTTAATCACCTTAAAGTTTCCTCTCGAGTCTGTGAATTATCCCGGTATGCCCGCCTGGCAGTTTCTCTTCTGACTCCACTAAGTTTAGACATGCACTCCATATGTCAGTTCATAGAGTTTCCTCACTCTATCATGCACTCCTTTCACTTAACCTAGAGAACCAGACTTAATTCAACACACTCACAGATAGAAAGTTATACCTCTATCCCTGTAGAAGATTTCTAACATTCATATACAATTCAGATGCATACAAATGATATTCATCCCCAGATATCCATTACACAAAAATTGATAACAGGAAAACTGTCACTTTTCTATTAATGGTGGAATATCAAATTTCAAATGTTTGAGTCCGGACTGCAACTGAGTCTCGCTCCTTTATGTTTCTTCCCCTACTTCCTATTCATCTCTCCCCTTAGCTAACCCTTTTTTTTCCTTATTGGAAACAATACAAGAGTTTATACAAGAGGGGCTCAATGAGCTTCCCTCTAAGATATTCTATGGTGTCAAATCACCATTCAAAAATGCTTAACTACCGAGGCAGATTACAGTGATGGAAATCTACTCCAAATCGGATACAGATCCATTCTACCATTAACCACTTTACGGTGACCTTATCTCCAGCTTGTGCGAAGGCACAATTTGGCTCTTCCACCTTGTCAACTTTAATACCTGGATCATGCTTTAGATTCTCGAAGGAAAAATGAGAGGGCGACGCCTATACCTTTCTCGAATGCTCACCACACAGGTTAATCGGCTGGGGCGTGCTGAGGTGGAGAAATTCTTCTGCATCATACTCCTCAGCTACAAAAATCATGAGCTCCTACTCATGAACTTCCCAGCTTTGTTGAATATCCTCCTAGATCCCAAACTTTCTCTTGGAGTTGTCTTTCTGCTCCTCCACTTCTCTATTGTTGCTCCTACATCTCCCCTGCTTCTCGTGCAGGTTCCTTTCTGTCTAGCTTCTCCTTGCTAACCTCTTATGTTGTTGACCTCGACATCAACTTCCTTATCTGCTCAATCACCTTGTCCAACTACTCTGTTGGCCGACTCTTCCTTTGTAGACTAACTTGTTGCACTTCTTCCTTGTCAATGGGTAGATCACATCAACCCCCCACATCATTTTATTCATTTCTTGTGACCTTAGCTGGCCACTCTGTTGCAGTTCCCCTTCTTGCAGGCTTTTCCTCACTAAATTGTTGCTTATATTTTTCCTTTGACATATTTTCTCCTGTCATCTTCGCTTGCGCTAGTTGAAACCCAACTTCCTTCCAGTTCTCCTCATGCTGGTATGTCTCTTCTGGCATGTCTATCTCTTGGAAGCCACCTTCTAGTTCTGGATTTCCCTACCAATCCTCCAGTTCCTTTAACTCCATTTCCCATTGAGTGAGTAACTCAACTGGGTGCTCCTCTATTGGGACAGATTTTAGTATCTACTCCTCCTTATCCATGATAGTCTCAGCTTGTTGTCCTTCGGTTGCATTTGCAATGTCTGTGCTAGCCTCTCCTTGGCTGCTTGGCAGGAATATCTCAACTCCTCCAATGTCCATAATGCTCCCCTAATCCTCCTCCTTGGTGATGAAATTTTCCAACTTGCTATCATCTTCATTCACGCAGCTTACAACTTTGCACAAATATTCATATGGATGCGACCTTTATTTCACCTTCTCTCCATCCATCAACACCCCTTGCTGACACGAACTCTTAGCTGAGCTCATATATTATTCGTTTCCCAATTGGCAATTCAGGATGTCTCCTCTTCCCTCCTGGAAGTCTACGAGATCTACTGACCTCTTCACATTTCCCACCTGGAAACCTACGAGACCTCTGCCATATCTCTTTCCCTTATGACTAAGGTTTTCAATTTGCCTCAACCACCTTTTTAACACCTGTTGTTGCCTCTTGATCAACAACTTTTGAACATGCCACTTAGATGTCCTCTTCAAAGGCCACTCGTACCTCCAACACACCTTTGCCTCATGCTGCATCTTGAATGCTAGCGTCTCCATCTTGGCTTGGATTTCACTAAGCTCCTTGTCCATCTCCCCTTTGCTTTTATGCAGACAGACTTCTCCTCAACTGTGCTAATAAATTCCAACGACCATCTTGCTTTACCTACAGCCCACCTGGTTGTTTATCATCGATTGCAGACCTTGCAAAAACTTCAGCAGAGTATCACGCTCTGTCTCCCTTGCCTACATAAATCAATTCTACAATAGCTCTTATCTCCTTTATCTCCTTCCTTCTACCTGAGAGAAAAATTAGGCTCTGATACCACTTGGTATCAGAGTATCTCCTTTATCTCCTTCCTTCTGCCCGAGAGAAAAAATCAAGCTCTAATACCACATTGGTATCAGAGTATCTCCTTTATCTCCCTCCTTCTGCCTGAGAGAGAAACCAGGCTCTGATACCAAATTGGTTTTCTAAGTATCTCCTTTATCTCCCTCCTTCTACCTGAGAGAAAAATCAAGCTCTGATACCACATTGGTATCATAGTATCTTCTTTATCTCCCTCCTTCTACCAGAGAGAAAAATCAAGCTCTGATACCACATTGGTATCATAGTATCTTCTTTATCTCCCTCCTTCTACAAGAGAGAAAAATCAAGCTCTGATACCACATTGGTGCCAACCCCACCCCTTCTTCAGGGTTGCTCGACCTCCCGGTCTAGGATCATTCAATGCCTGAGTCAGAACGACTCTTTATGTCCCTTCTTGGAACCCGAAAACTCTGTCACAAGTCCTTTCTTTCTTGGGACAGGTTGTGTGGCACCCATGAACCCTCTCCTTAGCACTTTTCAAAGTTTAACACCAATGAAGCTAGATCTCTATGCAAGGCTTCCCCTTTGATGTGACTATAGACTACGACCGTGGGCCAACTCCCTTCACGACCCCATGCTTCGGAACTTTCACGAGCTACTTACTCTCCTTTTCTCGATTTCCAAATCGACGAATCCTCCAAGACCAAATCTATGGTCCACGTTCTTCTCGTGCTTGACGACTAAGATCAAATCGCAAGTTCGTACTTTGCAAGTCCTCTCTTCTCCCAACTCCTTCCTTCTTGATTGTGAATCATCTAAGTGTTGATCTTTCACCACATGTCCTATCTCAATGGACGGCTAGGATTAACTCCACTCTTAGGGACTACGCAAGTCCTTGACTCCTCACTGCACACTTAGCACAATTTCCCCCTTCGAGACTTAAGTTGTTCTCGAACTTCTTTTGCACTCCTTACAGAGTTCTGTGCAAAATCTTCTATGAATTTGATTAGTTTGAAAACTTCCAAGGTTCCTAGTTCCTCTACATTCTTCAGTGAACTTTCTCTTGCCCTCCTGGCAACTTAATGCCTTCCTCCTGAGCTTTGTAAAATGAACTTAATATCCTTGGTGCACTCCTTGCGCTCGGCTTAGTTCTTCGACGACTCCTCCCTTAGCCTTATGGAAGGTTTTAAGGCATCTCAATTCCTTTGTCGATGCACTCTTGCAAAGCATTCCTTCCTTAGAATGTTCATTAATTATGGGATTCTCTTAAGGGTTCCAACACTTCGAAATGTGTTGATCGCGCACGTCCTCACACCAACTCGATGCCCTCCTGGCAAAGTACTTCAGAGTGTTCAGTAACTCTGGATTGTATCTTCTCTTATACAGTATTTCCTTCCAAGGTACTTAACCATCTTGAAATTTCCTCCCGTGTCTGTGAATTATTCTGGTATGCCCACCTGGCAATTTCTCTTCTGACTCCACTGAGTTCAGACACGCACTCCTTGCGTCAGTTCACAGAGTTTCCTCACTCTATCACACACTCCTTACACTTAACCTAGAGAACCAAACTTAATTCAACACACTCACAGATAGAAAGTTATACCTCTTTCCCTGTAGACGATTTCTAACATTCATCTACAATTCAGATGAATACAAATGATATTCATCCCCAAATATCCATTACAAAGAAATTGATAACAGGAAAACTGTCACTTTTCTATTAATGGTGGAATATCAAATTACAAATGTTTGAGTCCGGACTGCAACTGAGTCTCGCTCCTTTATGTTTCTTCCCCTACTTCTTATTCATCTCTCCCCTTAGCTAACCCTTTTTTTTTCTTATTGGAAACAATACAAGAGTTTATACAAGAGGGGCTCGATGAGCTTCCCTATAAGATAATCTAGTGGTGTCAAATCACCATTCAAAAATGCCTAACTACCGAGGCAGATTATAGTGATGGAAATCTGCTCCAAATCAGATACAGATCCATTCTACCATTAACCACTTTATGGTGACCTTATCTCCAGCTTGTGCGAAGGCACAATTTGGCTATTCCACCTTGTCAACTTTAATACCCGGATCACGCTTTAGATTCTCGAAGGAATAATGAGAGGGTGATGCCTCTCCCTTCCTCGAATGCTCACCACATAGGTTAATCAGCTGGGTGTGTTGAGGTGGAGAAATGCTTCTGCATCATACTCCTCAGCTACAAAAATCATGAGCTCCTACTCATGAACTTCCCAGCTTTGTTGAAGATCCTCCTAGATCCCAAACTTTCTCCTAGAGTTGTATTTCTGCTCCTCCACTTCGCTATTGTTTCTCCTACATCTCCCCTGCTTTTCGTGCAGGTTCCTTTCTGTCCAACTTCTCCTTCCTGACCTCTTATGTTGTTGACCTCAACATCAACTTCCTTATCTGCTCAATCACCTCGTCCAACTACTCCGTTGGCCGACTCTTCCTTTGTAGACTAACTTGTTGCACTTCTTCCTTGTCAATGGGTAGATCACATCGACCCCCCACATCATTTTATTCATTTCTTGTGACCTTAGCTGGCCACTCTGTTGCAGTTCCCCTTCCTGCAAGCTTCTGCTCACTAAACTTCTACTCAACTTTTTCCTCTGACATATTTTCTCCTGTCATCTTCGCTTGCGCTGGTTGAAACCCAACATCCTTCCAGTTCTCCTCATGTTGGTATGTTTCTTCTGGCATTGCTATCTCTTGGAAGCCACCTTCTAGTTCTAGATTTCCCTACCAATCCTCCAGTTCCTTTAACTCTATTTCCCACTGAGTGAGTAACTCAACTGGGTGCTCCTCTGTTGGGACAGATTTCAGTATCTACTCCTCCTTATCCATGACAATCTCAGCTTGTTGTCCTTCGGTTGCATTTGCAATGTCTGTGCTAGCCTCTCCTTGGCTGCTTGGCAAGAATATCTCAACTTCTCCAATGTCCATAATGCTCCCCTAATCCTCCTCCTTGGTGATGAAATTTTCCAACTTGCTATCATCTTCATTCACGCAGCTTACAAATTTGCACGAATCTTCATATGGATGCGACCTTTCTTTCCCCTTCTCTCCATCCATCAACACCCCTTGCTGACACGAACTCTTAGCTGAGCTCATATATTCTTTGTTTCCCACTTGGCAATTCGGGATGTCTCCTCTTCCCTCCTAGCAGTCTACAAGATCTACTGACCTCTTCACATTGCCCACTTGGAAACCTACGAGACCTCTACCAGATCTCTTTTCCTTATGACTGAGGTTTTCAGCATGCCTCAGCCACCTTTTTAACACATGTTGTTGCCTCTTGATCAACAAATTTTGAACATGCCACTTAGATGTCCTCTTCAAAGGCCACTCATACCTCCAACACACCTTTGCCTCCTACTACATCTTGAATGCTAGCATTTCCATCTGGGCTCGGATTTCACTAAGCTCCTTGTCCATCTCCCCTTTTCTTTTATGCGGGCAGACTTCTCCTCAACTATGCTAATAACTTCCAATGACCATCTTGCTTTACCTATAGCCCACCTGGTTGTTTATCATCTATTGCAGACCTTGCAACAACTTTAGCAGAGTATCGCGCTCTGTCTCCCTTGCCTACATAAATCAGTTCTGCAATAGCTCTTATCTCCTTTATCTCCTTCCTTCTGCCTAAGAGAAAAATCAAGCTTTGATACCACTTGGTATAAGAGTATCTCCTTTATCTCCTTCCTTCTGCCCGAGAGAAAAAATGAGGCTCTAATACCACATTGGTATCAGAGAATCTCCTTTATCTCCCTCCTTCTGCTTGAGAGAAAAATCAAGCTCTGATACCACATTGGTTTTATGAGTATCTCCTTTATCTCCCTCCTTCTGCCTGAGAGAAAAATCAAGCTCTGATACCACATTGGTATCATAGTATCTCCTTTATCTCCCTCCTTCTACCAGAGAGAAAAATCAAGCTCTGATACCACATTGGTGCCAACCCCACCCCTTCTTCGGGGTTGCTTGACCTCCCGGTCTAGGATCGTTCAACGCCTGAGTCAGAATGACTCTTTAGGTCCCTTCTTGGAACCCAAAGACTCTGTCACAAGTCCTTTCTTTCTTGGGGCAGGTTGTGTGGCACCCGCAAACCCTCTCCTTAGCGCTTTTCAAAGTTTAACACCAACGAAGCTAACTCTCTATGCAAGGCTTCCCCTTTGATGTGACTACAGACTATGACCGTGGGCTAACTCCCTTCATGACCCCATGCTTCAAAACTTTCACGAGCTACTTACTCTCCTTTTCTCAATTTCCAAATCGACAAATCCTCCAAGACCAAATCTATGGTCCACGTTCTTCTCGTGCTCGACAGCTAAGATCAAATCACAAGTTCATACTTCGCGAGTCCTCTCTTCTCCCAACTCCTTCCTTCCCGATTGTGAATCAACAAAGTGTTGATCTTTCACCACGTTTCCTATCTCAATGGACGGCTGGGATTAACTCCACTCTTAGGGACATCGCAAGTCCTCGAATCCTCACTGTACACTTAGTGCAATTTCCCCCCTTCAAGACTTAAGTTGTTCTCAAACTTCTTTTTCACTCCTTGCAGAGTTCTGCGCAAAATATTTTGTGAGTTTGCTTGGTTTGAAAACCTCCCCTAGTTCCTCTACATTCTGCAGTGAACTTTCTCTTGCCCTCCTGACAACTTAATGCCTTCCTCCTGAGCTTTGTAAAATGAACTTAATATCCTTGGCACACTCCTTACGCTCGGCTTAGTTCTTCGATGGTTTCTCCCTTAGCCTTATGGAAGGTTTTAAGGCATCTCATTTCCTTTGTCGATGTACTCTTGCAAAACATTCCTTCCTTAGAATGTTCATTGATTATGGGATTCTCTTAAGGGTTCCAACACTTCAAAATGTGTTGATCGCGCACATCCTCACACCAACTCAATGCCCTCCTGGCAGAGTACTTCAGAGTGTTCAGTAACTCTGGATTGTATCTTCCCTTATACAGTCTTTCCTTCCAAGGTACTTAACCACCTTGAAATTTCCTCCCATGTCTGTGAATTATCCTGGTATTCCCACCTGGCAGTTTCTCTTCTAACTCCACTGAGTTCAGACACACGCTCCTTGGTCAGTTCACAGATTTTCCTCACTCTATTGCGCACTCCTTACACTTATCCTAGAGTACCAAACTTAATTCAACACACTCGCAAATAGAAAGTTATACCTCTATCCATGTAGACGATTTCTAACATTCATCTACAATTCAGATGAATACAAATGATATTCATCCCCAAATATCCATTACACAGAAATTGATAACAGGAAAACTGTCACTTTTCTATTAATGGCGGAATATTAGATTACAAATGTTTGAGTCCGGACTGCATCAAATACACATAAACTATGACTCATCAAGATGTACCAACATCATCAACTATACATCTCATGTATGTGCCAACTCATCAACTACTTGTCTCAACCATGTACCCAACATGTACCTCAACCAAATACCAAATACATATACCAATATAACCATCAAAAGTTCTCTAGAAATACATCACACTATCCATAACCAAATACCATAAACCATTACATCAAACCATGTGCCACAACTAGACTGTTATACAACCTCTATCTGTAACATACCTGAACCAAAAGCCCTCATCAATTTCATCCTCTAAATCTGATTTGTAACTCTGTAATAGACCTGGTGTATATGATCACATACATGCAAACCTTCCTTAACTTTGACAAGAAGAGACTGGCATTTTATCAAACTTTACTTTAGTCTCACATGACTTTTTGGATTAGTCAACAACCCTAACTTGAAAAAATCATAAATAAGTACATGTAATGAATAAAGATTTGAAAATGGTACACAATGTTCTTCCGTGTATTTTATGCAATTCATCCATATTTCACTACTTGGAACCTTTCGGAAAAGAAGTTATAGCAAAAATGACATACCTTGTTGAATTTTGGCTTACTCTAGAGAGCGAACTTGTAGAGTGTGCCCCGAACGAAATATTTGTTGTATGGATCAGAAAATTGTACATATAATACTACTAAATTTACTATAACCAATACATTTTGCCTTACTAAATTTTGATCTGTTATGAAGAAGTTATGACATTTTTACCCGAAACACATGTTTTAGACTAGTTTCAGGACTAGCCACAAACCCTATTATCCACGAAGTGTAAATCCAAAAATACAACGAACCACAAACAAATATTTGCATCACAACTACTTGGATATGTTTCCTCAATGGACTCCCAATTTCATGGTATGAAGCATTCTAGAAAAAAAAGTTATTGCGAAAATGGTGAGATGATCTATAAATAACATACCTTAAAAAACATCTTCAAAAGAATTTATTCTCCCTTGAATTTCGGCCTTCTTTACTTCACCTTCCCTCTGAAATTTGGCTTAGATATACTTTGGTTACCTCAGTCACTTGTAGATATTCAATATTCTCAAGTGTGTTTAAAATGAGAGAGCCTTGCCTCTTATTTATACTTTCATGTAGCTTCCTCAAGGGGTTACCTTTTAACCATCTTAACCCACTTTCCTTATTTTAGGGTTAACCCACTTATGACCACTTGTCCACTTAGTAATTTCTCCATTAACTTTATAATTTAAATAATTTATTTTGTATCCACTTTGAATTATAGTACACTCATCACTTCACTTTACCTCAAGGGCTTACCTTCTAACCATCTTAAACCACTTTCCTTATTTTAGGGCTAACCCACTTCTAACCACTTGTCCACTTAGTAATTTCTCCATTAACTTTATTATTTAAATAATTTCTTTTGCATTCACTTTGACTTATAGTACACTCATCACTTCACTTTATTATTTACCTTATAAATTCTCTTAAACCACTTTGACTACTTTTACCTTTTGGGGCTTCTAGATGACTCATGAGGGTTCTCCAACTTCACATGGCCATAACTCTCTAACCGTGAGGAGTTATGTGACATTTCACATACCACCGGAAATGGCATGACATGTACTATCCATATATAATATTCTTACCTGAAAATATATCAAGACTCATACCATTATCCATCAAACAAACTTGGGTCCATTAACCAAACTTTTCTCCAACTTCACATGGCCATAACTCTCTAACCATGAGTAGTTATGTGACGTTCCACATACCACCGGAAATGACATGACATGTACTATCCATATGGAATAGTACTACCTGCAAATATATCAAAACTCATACCATTATCCATCAAACAAACTTGGGTCGATTACCCAAACCTTTGTGCTACCAGAATTTGCTACCAGACTTTCTTCAAGGGTTGACATCAATGACAACCAACCCAAATAATCAACACCATTTGTTTATAAAGGTTAGTCCAGGGGATGTATCATCTGTTTATCAAGGCTAACCCAAGGAATGATCCATTCATTTATCGAGGTCTTTATGCCATAGGAAGCTAGGAATCTCTCAACTGGAAATTCATGGGAACATTAGTGTTAGGAAAACTATCAGCAACCCAACAACAACACTTTATGTTTTAGTGCAACTCACACCGGAGTTCATTCTTCCATCTTGACAACCAGGCTCTTCAATTCTCCAGCTCTAATTCTCTCCAGTTACGCTCCAAACTTCACCTTCCTCTCACTGCACCCACTTCGAGCTCTTTGTTCGCTTTCCACGCACAAACTTGACTAACCCCAAGTTGTTCTAACTCTTGTTACTTCTTCCCCCTGTGGATTGAACTCAATCCCCATGTGCCCAATAACTTCGGGATGTAACCAGTCACACCCACCCTCTTACATGCATTCAATGATTGGCTTTGGAAACACTCAATCAGAAGGATGTAACCACTCGCACCCACCCTCTTACATGTATTTAGTGATTGGATTTGGGAACACTCAATCAAACATCAGAAGGTTTATGCACAATATCATATTTAGGAAAATGGTTAAATTGATATACATGGGTAATTCCCCCTTGGACCTCTCTTGGTTGTTATCCTATAGACTCCCTTCTCTTGTGGATTGATTCAACCCCCAATTCTTGTCCATGTCCCCTTAGCAACTGACATCACATTTTTTATTAATAAAATAAAGAAATACAATTCACATATTACATCACTTGGTTGTGGCCCCATATTATATCTACATAGGGATTAATTAAACTGTGAATTATAATGGGGATGTTAGATCCAATTTTTGAGGTAGAACCACTTCTCTTGTATTTTATTCATGTACCTCTCAATTGAAGTGGTAGATAGTTATGTTTCCCCAAGACAACAACACTCAGTTGATAGATCTGAAGTTAAAACCACCATTCACATTATATGAATTTCCCTAGGTCATCTAATGTTCCCAGTTTCAATTGGTCACTTTGATATTTTTCTCAAACCTAGACCCCACCCACCCATTTTTTCCATATTTCACCCCCATACTCTAACATCTCATTATATTACCAACCTATATCACCCTTGTCACTATATCCTACCATTCTTGTTTTCAATTTCTTATGTTTATGCAACCTTTCCACTCAATTATTAAACTCTTCCACTCAATGGAAACCCTAAAACTAAATTGGTCTATGACCCCATCATTCCATTGAAGGTCACCTTCTTTTCCCTACCTTGATCTGTCCTCGTGTCTTCTTCACCCATTAAGTCTCATCATTGTCCCCTATCATTTTCATTTATGGTAAGAGTATTTGAGCTCTACCATAGTTTGCTAGATTCATCTCTTTCTCGTAACAAATTCAAGATATTTGTGCATGGGTTTTTGATCTATATGATCAAATATATTTTGTGAACATTCCTAGTGCACATTCATATTATTTGGTTACCTAGTGCACAATTATCTAGAAGTTTTCCTCATAGTCTCCACAATTAAAAAAATCAATCATATATTTTACAACAAGGAAAGCTAGTAGCAATCTCCTCTCGCAGAGCCCATATCTCATTCCTTGTTCTTTCTGATAACCAGGATTATAAAAGTTTTTACCAACAAGGAACTTCTAGACCCTTCGCCTCCCCAATAGCAACACAACTCTATCAAGAAAATTTTGAGAATGAATTTTGTACTTGCATTGCATCTGATTGATAGTAGGCATGTTATACAATTATTTCCCCCTTGATTACTTGATGGGAATCATCTAGGAGTCAACAGTTTGAAACACTGAGCCATACCACTTTTCCCTTGAAGTTATAGTACTTGTATGCATGGTTGTTGGTTACCTTTGCAACCTGTGACCAAGAAGTGTTTGTCACTCCATGTCCTCCTACAAGGATCGACCGGTCGCTCCCTGCGAGAATGCAGGGCATGACCGGGTCTATTACTCCCTTTTTAGGATTGGTTTCATGAGATGAGATTCAATCACAGATTCTTCATGGTTCGACCTTGAGAATCTTTTCATCTTGGGCATGGATATCTTATCCAAATTTCCCTTTGATCTTATCTCTACTATCCTATAAATAATGGAGGTCTCTCATGGAAAAGGGGGAGGAAAAGAGAAAGTAAGTTTATGATGGCAAATTAATCACGGAGCTTGGGAAAGGAATATGGTTAGATCTTCATCAAGCTATCAAATTGTAAGTTGTAAGTTGTTTCATTTGATTAATAGAAGATACATGTGACTTTACCTCTTATTTGACTGTACATGATTAGTATAATCTTTGGAAATAATTAGGATGTTCATGTCACGTCATTAGATCTATAATAAATCTACATATGATATATTTAATCTTGTGAAAGGAGTTTGTTTGTATCTTCATGTGTGTAGATCCACAATGAAAAGAGTGAAGAACATATTCGACAAGGAAAGCGAGGAAGGAGTGTGCAGGGACAACCGTCAGATGAGTAGGTAAGCTCTTTATTCCATTCACTTATAGATTATTTATTTGTATGATTTAGATCTAGGAGGGTCCAAAGTTTGTATCTCTATTATGTCTTAGGTCTAGGCAGAGCCTAAGGGAGGTAACTCCTACAGGGTGAAAATATCCTACAACAAATTGGTGACTCCACTGGGGATGCCAGTACTATTTAATTATTTTTTCTTCCTCAGTTTTTTATTTTATTTGTCTTTCCAATATCCTTGCTTGTTGTAAGCCCCAATTTTTGTTCTTGAGCTATCAGTGAGCCTTTTCTGAGTCTGTTTGCAAATTCCTAGTCTTGGATGTGATAGATCTACTCCAGGTCTATTACTTTTTGCAGTTGTATGGTCGTGGTTGCGACTTGTCTGTGTACATAGAGTGACCTTCCCCTTTTTGGTCACTTGTTCCTCCATTACCCGGTGCAACCACCCTCACAACTGCACTACCTGATGTGACTGGTGCTTTTGGTCTCCTATTGCACCTATGTGAGGTGCGTCAGTCACTCTATGGTAATTAATAGGGTGCAACTAGGCTTTCAAAAAGCCATTTTTTGAAGGGAGATCCTTCAAAACACAGCCCATATTTGTTTTTGTTTGTTCTTCCAACCCTCTAGATCTCTTTTGGATTTGTTCCAACAGTCATTTCTGCAATATCTTTCCAAATTACTTTGAAATCCTTTCCTTTGTGTGCCATTTTGTTTTTTATTAAAATCACTTAATGTTTTTGTGGGTACGGTTTAGATCAATTAATCTCATTCCTACAGACTTTTAAAGTGCTCATGGCACTTTTTTGAAGAGAGTCCATTTCTTTTTAGAAATCTTTTAGGTGTTCCTTTAGATTTTATTCAATTCTTTAAACAAAGCCAACTCTCTTGATTTTCATTTCATCCTAGAGTGCAATTTATTTTTCAAGTTATTTGATATTTTTTTCTACCATTGAAAGCTTGAATTTCGCGTTTACAACATTTTTGTGCTTCGATCTTCTAGTCCTTGGGTGCTTGATTTTTTATTTTATTATCTTCCTCAAATTTTGAATTCTTTGCAAGTATCATTGCATAATTTGATTTTGTTGGAAAACAAGAGCAAAAAAAGAGTTTATTTTAGTTTTCGTCCAATTTGAAAATAAAAACAAAAATAAATGTTTTGGTACATAGTTGAAAAGGCTTATTTTTCTTTGGAATTTTGGAAATAATAATTCGGTAGTTTTGCATTTGAAATTTTTTCCATTTGATTAAATAAAAACGAAAGTTGCATGCTTTTGGGTGTTCATTTTTTTTTAAAGAAGAAAAGATATCTTATCATTCCCGTAGTTAGAATTCATTGAAAGGAAAATATTTGCATTTCATTCTTTATGCATTATTTTGGAGTCAAGTCTTCATACTAGTAGTTTCATCTTCGTACACCCTCTTGAGTAAAAAAACCATTAAAATCAACCAACGCTTTAATAAAATTAACTGGACATTTTTGTTTTAGTACACCAACAGTAGCTAAGGATTAGAGTCTTTGGACTAGGAAAAGTGAGTAAATTGTCAAACACTACTAAACAAAACTATGGAACATTAGAGAGGGATGAAAATCCAACTGTTGTATAGGAATAAACAGGAACCCCCTCTAACACAAGGGCTAAACACGAGGTTGCATGCATAAGAGTAGTGAAGATTACCCCTCCAAATATTGACCAATAGTAGTGGAAAGAACGTATATTGGGAGTTTTTCTTGAGTGTTACTGGTTCATTTGGTCTCGGTGCTTCGTGAATCTCGAATCCATTTGGGGTCCTCGGGACTCTTATCGGTTCACTTGTCTTCAGTCCTCTGGAAGAGCTTCGAACTTTTTTATCCTTCCCATACGTTCGGTCCCGACTGTCGACTATATCCCCCCGGAGGTCGACTGCGAGTTGGTAACCTTAGTGACCTTTCCTAAGTATCTACATAGGTGACTATGGGGGGATTCCCATGGTACCTGAGGCATATGTCATATCACACTTTCAGTACCCTTGGAGGGTGATCATGTGAAAGTGAGGGTTTCTTGCACCAAGAAGGGTTGTTACATGGAGGTCAGGGTAATTGCTTCCCATATCTTCACTAACAGCTTGACATCCTATCTTTAGAAGATCCTTCTATCTATTGTTGCTTGGATGATTACCAATATTTTTTTTTTTAGGAGTGTGTATCTTTTAAAGTTCATAGTTGGGCTTAGAAATCATTAAATTTTCACCATGGCCAATCACGAGCTTCGTAGATTGTGGAGAATGCAAGGGTTGGACCCTGAAGATCAAGGTCATCTAAACAACCCTTCCAATAGAGGAATAGTTAACGAAGAACTTGTCTCTGAAATAGGGAGCGTAGGTCCCTTAGGTGACCCAATTGAAGGGGCAGTTGAAACCGTTGAAGAAGGTAACTTCCCCCGTCCCACTAATCCCCCTCCCTCACCACTCACTCTAGTACCTACCTATTTTAATATTGACAACTATCCCTTGCCACCTGACATGTACAACGAACAATCTTCTGGCATGCCTGCATCAACATCCACCTCTACATATTGAATAGTAATACCCCCCATGGATCCTGAAATTTTCATCCTAGCATACATTACCACTTTTGGCACTTTTCCTTAGTGGCCAACATCGTTGACCCTGATAACCCCACCACAAATATCTATGGGGATGACTCATGTTCCCACCATTAGAACTGAACCTATATTGACACCAAGCAGAATACTTGTTTGTCCTCTACAAATTCACTCTAGTCAGATAGTCAGCAGTGTGGTTGCCATGAGCCCTGCAACAAGTACCTTATCTTTTCACCCCTCCAGTCAAGTAGCTAACTTAATGACGGTCACCCAAAATGTTCATCCTACACTAACTTTTCACATAGGAGGTTCTTCTTTACCTCCCAATGGGGGGAAAATACTAACTGGGGGGAAACCCTTAACCGTAGGGCCCTCTTCAACATGGGGGAAACAACCACCATGGGGAAAACAAACAGTTGGGGGGAAACCCTCAGCTGCAGGGCCATTACCATCTTGGGGTAAACCATTAGTTGGGGGGGAAACCTCAGCTACAGGGCCATTACCGGCCTAGGGGAAACAACTTGCTAGGAGATAACCCCTCGCTTTAGGACAACAAACAATTTGGGGCCCATCCCTTACTGGAAACCAACCAGGGCAACCCATGACTGGAAACAAAAATCAACCCTAGGGGAAGGCAATTTCAACATTCCCTTCCACCACTTTTACTCCAGGCCATACAAGCCTTTATTCGAGATTACCATATCCAAGTGTGGCCAACACTTTATGGGGTCAACCTCCTTCAACAAGAATCCCTTCGCACAGAGCTTTCCCTACCCAAACAAAAAACCCCATGATGTCATATCCTCAACCCTCTAAACCTTCATATATGGGAGGACCAACATGTCTTCCAATGCGAAATCAATTTGTATACAGTCCTACTAGTACTCTGATGTCACATCAGTATTAACATTACTTGCATCCAAACTGACAACTTCCTTTTCTGGCCACATTAGATTTGTCAGATGTGTCCCATTTGACGAATGGTCCCATACTCCATGACCCATTTTGGCCCCCTATCGCCGCAAAACTCTCGTTCGACATCCCTAAGTTCGACGAAAAACTTGGAGAAAATCCAAACAACCATGTCATGACCTTCCATATTTGGTGTTCTTCAAACTCCTTGATGGATGATTCCATCCAGTTACAAATTTTCTAGAGAACACTCACAGGAACGATAGCCAAATGGTATATTGAGTTGCCACAAAACTCTTTTGGTGAATTCAAAACTCTCGCCATGTGATGCAGCCCCCCTCCTGCTCCTCGGGGTTCTATGATCTCTTGGTTTAGGATATTTCAATATGTTGAGTCATATCGACTCTTCAAGCCACTGCTAGACCCCAACTAACTTTACACAGGTCCCTTTTCAGCTTTAGGTGTAGGTCCTATGATACCCGTGACCTCTTCCTGTACGATTCTGAAATGTCAAGTTTCAGGCGCTAGCTCCTTTTTTCATTTATCCCTTTCCTGGATGTGACCTCGGGCTATGAACTCACATAAATACATGATTGAGGGAAAAACCTAGAGTG
>ML811303.1:514694-527207 GCA_009831015.1 Picea engelmannii
GACAACTGTCGACCCTTTGTGCTAAGATCTGATGGCTAGGATCTGTTTCCTCCTCAACACTCTCCTTTGCTTCCCTAGACCCTGATCTAACGGTCCAGGCTTCTCCCCACAACCGATTCGACGACTGTTGTCACTCCTCCTCCTGAGCTTTAGAATTCTTCCGACTTGAAAGAGTTAAGTGTTCGAAGGCTTTGACCCTTGAACTTTCTTCTGCGAACCTAACTATCTTGTGTCTCGTCTTCAATTTCGCTAACGCTGTCTCTTCTGAGCTTTAGGAGTTGGAATAAGTCTGTCCCGTATTCACTCCTTGCACTATATCTTCTGAGATTTTGATTTTACTCAGTCTCCTATGGGTCTCAGCCCTTCTTCCCCCTTTAATGGGTTCTTGTGCCCTCCTAGAAACCTCTCACTCCAAGCACACCTTATTGAGCATTTTCTACAGAGTATTCAACAACTCTGCAAGTATCTTCCTTTGATACTCTTCTCTTTGAACTCAACAGAGAGTTCTCCTTGTGCACACTTGCACCTGCTCGATGCCCACCTGGAAGAGCTCTATAGATATCTCAATGACTTTGTCTCTCTGTGTTTCCTCTACACAGTTTACCCTCCAAGGTATTCAACAACCTTGAGGTTTCCCTTGAGTTTTTATTACTCTGGTGTGCCCTCCTAGCACGTTCTTTTCTGACTCCACAGAGTTCAGATGCGCACTCCTTGCACTGGTTACATAACCTCAAATGTTCTATTGTGCAGTCCTTGCACCACCTAAAGAACCCAGAATGATATTATGAACTCAACAAAGGTAGAGAAATCTATCTTCCTACTGCAGATGATGCCTATCACACATATACATCATAATAAACACATGGATAACACAAAACAAACATTCACTCATACAAAAATTCATAAACAATGAAATATGTTCTTTTCTATTAATATGAATGCTTGATTATAATATATGTAGACTAAACTGCTACCGAGTCTCATCTCTCTCCTATTCCTATTTCTATTTCTGAGCTTCTGAGCTTCTCAGGCCCTCTCTCAGAATCCTTCTCCTAATTCTCCTAACTCTCATAATGAAATCTATTACAAATATCTCTTTACAAAAGAGGGGCTCTACGGGCCTATCCTCTCCTTCACCTCACCTCATCTATTACATTCAAGTTTCATAAATGGCCATCTAGTATGAATTGAATTTAGAGCCATCAACTTGTCAGCCATTAAAGGTGACCTTATCTCCTACCTGTACAAAGGCATGGCTTGGTTTTCACTCAACCTTACAACATTAATCTCTATAGGATCATATTTCAAATTTAAAAAAATGGGAGGGTTAGTGCCTCTCCCTTTCTTCAATGCGCGCCTATGTGTTGGCTTGTTGGTGCATATGTTGATGTGAAAGGCTGCCCCTGCATCACCATGGAATTTCTAACTCACTTCCAACTTCCCATTCGGTATGAAACTGGTACTCAACGTTTAACCTCCCTTTGAAAATCTACCTCCACTCACACTCATGAATGGAGGCTATTGTTCCTGAGTTTGTACTTTAATGCTCTAAAGTACACCATCAAGGCATCTAAAAAGAAAGAGAGGGCTAAGGATAAAAAGGTAGGTTATAGGAAAAGGGCTATTGTTGGTTCCTTAACAGTCTATGTCTAGCTTCCCAGTTTTCCTAGATGCTAATGTCTCTTTCAATAACTGCCCATGAGCACTCTAACTCAACCCGGTTGTTTGTTGTCTATAAGATGGTGTTAAATAAATTCAAAGCAATGCTCGTTTGATCCGATAGTCCAGGTTCGATATTAGGTTGTCTTGTGACTGGGACAGTCATGGGTGAAAAGGATAGAAAGGGTAAAAACTTGTGTGTTTTCTGTAAGACTTTGTTATTTCTGCTTCAAAACATGTAAAAAGAACTCCAAAACCTTGAATTAATAGTGTGACAAAATCAAAGGTCGTTTCTGGTATCTAAGTTAAATTTTGAAAAAGGGGATATGCATGAAGTGAAAAGAAAATATAAAGTTGTCGAACAGTGTGAGGCATCAATTAAAGAGGAATCTCACTTTGTTGACAGGAGAAGAAAATAATCAGGAAAAACTCTTAATGAAGCATATGATATTGAAATTTAAAACATTTGCAGGTTTTATATCTGTTGATATCCGATACAGAGGAAAAGTTGTAAATGATTAAATTGCAAGAATAATTGTTTACCACAGTAGGGGTTGTACTAAATTGTAGTTAAGCATTCATTATAGAGATATATGAAAATTTTGAAACAACAGAGAAACACATAACTCAAACTTGACCAGATCTGGAATCTTCAGTCCGTATTTGTATTAATTCAAAAATATCTTCAAGTTCTTCGTTACAATGCGCCCAGAAAAAGCCCAAGATCAGTATCCTGAATTTATATGTATACTAGATCCCTGAAGACTGTTGGTTGGTGATCTCCTAATTCTTAGGGGCAAACAGTTACAAGAATTGCACACCCTAACCGTTTGCATGATTATCATTTATTTTCCTATCATCTCGATAATATAAGTTTTCAAAATGATACTTCATTGTTTTACTGAAGTATCTCCTTCTTTTGACATGATACATTCAATACATTTTTCAAGAAGATGTACGAAATTTTTGGGAGGCTCCGGAAGATCCTTTGCTTCAAGTAAATAGAATTTTCTCTGAGTTTCTAGAAGCCGAACTTCAATCCCCTTACCAGTAAACTTAAATGATTGCAACTTTAAGTTGGGCTTCACTAGCCACCTATCTATTAGAGTAACATCCATTTCCTTTAACTGTGAAATTTCCATTTGAAATTTGTTCAAACCCTCTTTGAAATTCAACTAGTGTCTTACAATGTTTATCTGTCCTAATTGCCCAGTGTAATTATCTCTCTCAATACCTAAAGATTCCTTGTCCAATAAATCAAAGATACTTTCACAATCATCTTTGATTTCTTTGACTATTTTCTTATATTCTGCTATGTTGTTTTCCCATACCTTGAGCATGATATCGCCTCTAATCTACTCTGTGACAGAAAGCTTTAGAATTTTCGATACTTCTTTGTTTTCAGAACATACAACTGCCTTTTGGAAAGTGGCCCTCATTGCTTTAGCTTCTTTTTCTTTAAAAATAACATTATCAAAAGCATTGCTTGTTTCCTGAAAATAATTCTGAATAATCTCTACTTGGGAGATTACTTTATGTTGCTCAGCTTCTAACTTTGCATGTATTTGCAATGATTGGTCCTGAAAAACTTTCAGGTCTATAACCTAGCCTTTTATTGAATTCAATTTAGCCTGTAGTTGTCTTACCAATTCTTCTTGCCGAATAACTTGTATTTGGCTAGTCTGCATCTTTTCATTCATCTCGTCTAGACTTGACTTAAGCGATTGAATTTCTTGCTTGTCAGCAGCTCTGGCCTGCTCTAGACCTTTATTTATTTCTGCTTTGATACTTTTCTCGGTATCTTTTAGTTGATCTTGTAACTGGGTTATCCTGTGGTTACTATGTTCCAACCTTGCTCTCATATTGCTAACAATGAATAGATTTGTTGTTTCCAGCGCTCCCATGGAGCCCGCCACCTCTGTAGCGAAATCTCCCTCTTCCAAGTTTTTCCCATCCACCAGCACCTTGTTTTTCTTTACCATACCACCTTCTCTCATATACATCTCTTGTTTTAATACAACCTTCCTCTTTTTACTGAAGAAGTAATTAGAGGGAGGAATTTCATCTCTGGAGATAGGGTTGAGGTTGATAGCATATATGACTCCTACCTGAGGGAAACCAAAAGTAGATTGTAAAGTGGTCAAGGAAGTGATGGGGTTTCCCAACTTTCTGGATTTTGTTTCACCTGTTGTCTTAGGAGTATCAATATGAAGAGTAGATGACGTAGGGGGGGTAGATTGACTGGACTTGGGAGGTGTTTCAGACCCTTTTTCTATTTTTTTTCCTGGATTCTCTGTCTATGGGACTTCTTTGTTTTGTGAAGATCCTTCGACCTTCTGTGGGTTTTCTTCGGTGTTTTCTTTATTCTGTGCTTTCTGTCCGAAGCCTGGGGGAATGTTTTCTTGTTCTGCAGGGGACGTTATTGCTTCACCCTGCAATGCCTTGGGAAAACCGCTTCGTCTGTGTCTCTGGAAGGCTAGAAGGCTAGTTTGCAAGTTGGATGATAACGTCTGTACCCTGCCTAACACCTCTTCATAGGTTTTGACCCCTTTGAAAATGTCATTGCAAGGGGATTCCTCATGTTCAAACGTTTTCATGCCATAGTGAGTCATGTGGCTCCCCACTATTTGATAAGTGTCGTGTTTCTTATGTTCGAGATTCACCAACTTGCCCTCCTCAAGAGCTCCAGCTTCAACTTTGGAATGACCCAGGTTGAGTAGCGAAAACCTTCCAATATGTACGGGAAAGATTGGCCAAAATTTCTTTTGAGCTGTCCTCAACTCTATCCCAATACCGCTTGTTATTATCTGATGAGCTACCTCCTTACATACTAGTCTGTCAGGGAGGAATTTCGGAAGTGCACGAGGAGGGATAGAACATCCGAAAACCCTGAAATAGGAGAAATTATCTCCAATAAACCAATCGGAAACCTCCTTGAGGTTTCCTATGACCGACTCTAATATATGGGGGGGGTGCATAGCCATACATCATCTAATGCACTGGTATCACCACGAAATGACAAATTTCGTAAAAATAATCTTTAGCATTTTCTTCCCACAACTTATAATGATATTCATGAATCGATTCAGGGCAAGCTGGGTTCCAACTCCAATTCATCAAAGGGAAAGGAGTTGTGAAACATATAGCATCCATGATGTATGTTGACATGTAAAAAGCTATTGGTCTACCACTGGACCTCATGGTTTGATACTTCATAACCTCCTTAGCTAGTTTGTCTAATAGGATTTTGTTCCAATTGAAGTTATAGCCTTTGGTTGCTTCATGTAAAAGGGGTACCCATTCTGCAGGAAAATGGGTAGGACTTTTCTTTCCAAAAAGTCTACATAACATCATAGCCACATAAACGATGTACTCATTCAAAGAGGTTGTGGCATAAACGTTATGTGTATCGGCCCTGAATTTTGGTGGGTGTCTCTACCAGTCTCTGATTATGTTGGGGTATGTTTGGTCTACCTTTGTGCATTCTTTCCTTTGAAATTCACTTAYGAATTCTTTGTTATAAATAAGTTTAGAATTGGGAGACAGATTATACATTACTTGTATATGCTCCGGTCTGAAAGAGTCGACGACGACCCCTTGACTGTCCAAAATGCTTCTTGTCTGCACGTCTATCCTRTCTAAAGCCCAACTGATCATATCGTTGTATGTCATGAGTCGTGGGTGCATAGCCACTTTGTGAAGTTTAGACTCTGCTATGTCCTGGAGTTTGTTTTCATTATTGTTGGGAAAATTCTTGATTTCGTAGTCCAGGGTTTCAAAAATTTGCCTCCAAGATTTGATGGAATCAATGGCATGCAGTGTAGTATCAAACACGAAATCTCCTTCTGGGTTGGAGCTTTCAACTTCTTCTTCACTTTTCTTAGGTGCCTTTCTAAATTCCATAATGTTCATGTTTAGGATGAATTCCTGTCGCAGAGAAAAATGTGTAAGCTTGCTGAATGCAATTCACTTCTGAATTCAAACGATAAAAATGAAATTCGAAAAAATAAACCAATCCTCTATTAACCTTTTTCTTACGACGGGTGTACTGAGACAGGTGGTAAAACTTTAATGTCTTAATGGGGAAGATATGCCCAAAGATACGCAGTTAAGTAAAAAATATCTCTATTCATCTGTTGCAAATATTACCGTATATCGGTGATTTCAAACTGGAGCTTTAAAAGGACTACTTTCACTAAATCCCGAAATGCGAAACGCAAAAAGTCGTTTTAATCCTTATTAATCTCATTTTAAATTAACTTAAAATCGTCTTAAACTTTTTTAAAAAAAAATCGTGATTTCGCATTTTGGTGTTTCAGGGATCCTATAACCATGAGGTATGTCATAAACAAACCCCGAATCGCGAAATCGCGATGGGATTAGTTTAGACGTTGATTACTTATATTAATCATTTAATCATTTAAGATTAGTAATTAACTTCTTCCTTTCGGAAAATCAGGGACCAGGAGTTCAAGGGCTATCCCTTTGACAACACTTTGATACAAAGAAACCCAAAACGTGAAAGAGTAAGTTGTTGATCATGTTTAAGAGTTTAATTAATCACAATTAGAGGATACTTTGTGAAACGCACGTTGGGACTTATAGCAACTACTTTTTCTTTTTTTATTATTACTTTAAAATAAAGCCTTTTCGGGATTTCGGCACCGGGAGTCTGGAGTGGTTAGTTAGGAAAACATGCTTTGGGAAAGTTTGAATCCCGAAACCTGAAAAGTCGAAATATTTTTGACTCTTTTTAAGATTAAGGGCAGCTCCATGACTACGAAAAAGCGACGCTTCAGGTTTAAAGGGTAAAACATTAAACTTCATGTCAACAGAGGCTATGAAGATGGTTGATTAAAGCCACCATCCCGGACGAAATCTTGGCAGATTGGTTCACAAAGTCACTTCTACCACCCATAGCCAAAGATGTCACCATGGGAGGCACTGTAACCAAGGAGCAAGCCATCAATCATGCCCAATATCTAGAATTGGTATATTCCCAGTCTAGCACATTATATGATCTGATTCCCCATGCTCCTCTTCTGTCGAATGATCAATACAAACCAGCCCCAGGACCCCATGTTGATGGTATGGTCGGTCTCGTATCTTCCACTATAGTTTGCTAGTTGACTGGCAACTTAGTCAATCGACTATAGCTCACAATCCCACCTCTTTTGTGCCTGCTACCACTTCCATTGCGACACCTACTCAAACCTCCGAGGTAAATTCAGTGTAGTCAACCGCACCCAAAAACTCGCAACAATCTGGAAGGAAAAAGAAAGGTAATAATAATAAGAAAAAGAAGAATCCGTCTGAGCAGACAGTCTCAAAAACCCAATACCCCAATGATGGGGGGAAAAACAAACAAAAGGAAAAATATCCCTACAATGTATGTAAGGAAGACCACTACACTAAATACTGCCCTTGCCTTGCTGAGGTTCATCAATACCTCAAATGAGGGGGAACTCCTTCCCAACCAATATTGTTAACTGATAATCCCCTCAAACAACAACAGATGATAGCACAAACCGATGTACCCCCACTCAGGGGCAACATAGAGTCCTCAACATCAAATGTTTTGATGGTTAAATCTATGGTGGCATTAAACACCAGAGTCAATAACTATGACTCCATGGAGGTAGAACCTTCATCAAAGGATCCTCCAACTTCACCACCCATTGGTCCTCTCATGTTAGAGAAATCGGCTTCTAAACCTGCCATCTGCCCTCCTAAAGGTGTACTTCAAGAGACCACCCACAATTTGAATGCTCAGGTAGCCCAACACTATATAACATAGTGGAAGATATTTCCCAGGCCCCATGTGTCATGTCCACCCTTGAAGTATTGTAGAGTTATCCTGCACAACGGAAATCCTTGGTATCAACCATAGGTGGAATAGACCCTTCGAAGTCTACCATTATTTTCTTTGACACAGAACATAGTGAACCACATCTGCCACACCAACTGGCATTGCAAATTACAGTTCGGTGTTTGAATAATCATATATTTCATATGATGATCAACGAAGGAGAAACCACTTGTATTATGTCTTTCTCATGTTGGAAATCCATTGGTTCTCCACGACTCACCACATCCTCAACCATCCTTAAATATTTTGATGGACATTATTTTAAACCCCATGGAATTCTCACCTCCCTATCCATTGAGCTCAGGGGAAAGACTAGCTCTGTCGAAGTCAAAGTGGTTGTTGCCACATTTGACTACAATATGCTTTTAGGAAACACTTGGCTCTGTGCAATGAAGGTTGTCACATCCATTGTCTTTCGCATTGTATGATTTCCACATCAAGGAAAGACAGTTATGATTGACCAATTGGATTATTGCACCCTTGACTTGCATGTCAATCTGAGTACTAATGTGGCCTTTGTAGGTGAATCTTCCAAGCGGTATGAAAGCGTCGATGTAGGTATGTTTAAGGATCCATCCCTTATGAGGATTTTCCCCCGCCCTACACCCGACACTACCAACATAGCTCACGTCAATATGATCTCTTCTATCGTTAGCACATCCCTTGGTTCTTACTATCCTTGGGTGCTTCCTCACCCTTCAGAAGAAGAATCTTACGGAGCTACTATGCCATTGTCACCACCTGAATTATCATATTCAGTGAAACAGTCATCATGAGAATTTGTTGACCCTGATACTAGTCTCCCACTGGATGAGGATCTAGATCAGTTTTCTTTGCCTTACTGGGTTAACTCTCCTTTCATTTTGCATGACCTCCTAAATGATGTTTTACCTTCAAATGATTCCATCATGGAAATAATGAGTTTAGGAGAGAGACAGTGGGAAGTTTCACATCATCGATCATCTTTAAGCATCGGGGCATTTGTCTAATAAGCATCGGGGCTTTAACATCAAAACACATCAAGAGAGCTAAAAATAATTAAGCACAGGAGATTTCTGCATAGAATGCACTGGTGTGTTATTAATAAGAAGGCATCGATGTTGTATAAAATAATATGCACCAGTGCATTAAAAATCAAAATCACCGGTGCTTTTCAGTAACAAACAAGCTCTGACGCTTATCAATAACACAATAGTGTTGATGTCTATCAATAACACTTACGCATCGGTGCTTCATATAAGATTAATGCACCGATGACCAAATTTTTAATATAATTTTGTGGTATCAAATTAGTATTGAAACCATTGCTAATTGATTACATAAAAGCACCGGTGTGAATTTCATATGAAACACACCGGTGCAAATTTCATATGAAACGCACCAGTGAGTTTTCATATTAAACGCATCGATGAGATTAATAATTAAAATACATCGAGAAACATTGACCTGTGATAGTGGAATTATTGTTATTTTTTAATTCCATTATTTATCAATATTTTGATTAGTGAATTTGGATATGATGTTTGGATTACTTTGTTATATCATCAGATTTTGCATTTCTTCATTATAATATTTAGTCATCCATATATTTAATCAACGATGTAACATTTCACAATGACATTGGACAACGCAATAGAATAAATTAAAACATATTTTATTATATGAATAAGAGGGTCTTTGTCATACAAAATGGGATACTTATCAATAATCCCTTGTCTTTCAATTGGGACACTATGTCCATTACATTAAACAAAAATGTTTGATTTTCACAGACAATTATTTCAAAAAAACAAAATTGCAGCATGCATTGATATCCAAATATATTGGTCATCATTCTTCACTGGAATTGTTGTTAGTGCTCGAGCTACTTCCATGCCTTGGGTTATTTTTTTGAATGTTTGGTTGATTGTCTCGATCGTTTTGTTCTTCTTGAAGTTCCATCTACAAACATAAAAAAAAAAGTTGTAATGAGTATATCTACATTGGTGAGAATAATGAAAATTGAAATAAATAATATAAATGAATGTCAATTGAAAAGCGACGTAACTCCAAAACAAGAAGTGGCTCATGAATCATACACATATGTTCAAAATCAAATCTCATGCCTTGTTTCACCAATTCTTCTGTTGGCTCAGTTCCATACTTTGTTTCCTGCAAGTGTTATAACCCATAATAAATCATATATTTAATATAAAGTATTATTTTTGTTTCATTAATTATAAAATGATGGAAGTAAAACAACATAGATTATACTTACAAATTTGACAATTAATTTTTGATATGCCAACATATACTCACAACCCTTAATTAACTCAATGTCAATCAATTTTTATGATGAATCTTCTTTGTATGTTAGCACTTGTTTGAATACATTCAAGGATGGTTGTTGTAAAACAACTTAAAATATACAAAAAAGAAAACCTTAAGTTGTTATAAGGAAATAACAATTACTCGTAAACTTTGCTATCAACCATTTTCTTCCTTGTCGTCCAGTTTTATGTGCAGAATGAGTTCCATTTTCTTTTCTTTTCTGTAAGAGAATATTTAAAAATTAATATTTAACGTATAATTAATTATTTGTACCTAATAGAAAAATTCAATGATTACATACATTTGAAGCACGTTGTTGTTGAGATAGATCCTCCTCCGATGCAATTATGTCCAATTCTTTGACCATATCCATGTACACTTTTTTGGACATTCCCACTGACATATTTCAAATATCAGCTTGTTGGTCCTCTGGGATTTTCATAATTTTCCTGAAAAAATAACATGACAATAAAGTATTTTTATATTGATATATGAAAACTAAATATCATAAAATTGATATATTAATAAATGAATACTTTGTAATATATATATCAGGGTGTTATAACCCTAAATTGCACCACACATGCTTACCTGGAATCATGCCAACTCATATCCCTTCTTTGCTAAAACATTGCTGAACAACTCTTTGAAAATCCTCTTGAATAAAGGACCACACGCCCTAACTCATTACTGCACGCATGTACACGCTGGTTGACCCAAAACAACCCGCGTGGACTGACAAAAGCATGAAAAAATGAAAGTTATCGATGGAACAAAAAGCTATGGGTGAGTTAGCTGAAACTCCCGGCCATGCATGGCCGAGGGTTCATCCAAATACCTAGCTTCTTCTAGCCTATAAAAGAAGGGGTAGGGGTACCATTTGGAGGAGGAAGAATATAGCAAAGAAACTCTGCCCATTTACGTATTCCATTGTCCCAACCCTTTAACCTTTCCTAATGCCAAAGGAGATTTAAAGCAAAGCAGTTGAAGGACATAAGAAGAGGAGCCCAGGATCAGGTTCAAGGAGCGGTGGCCGGTCTCAACTTTTGTAAGTTGACTCATTTTAAGTAATAAAGAGAATGTTTTTCTCGTCCCAATTCATGAACTTTTTATGGTTTGATTAGTTTATGTTTGATTTCTAACCCGTGAGTATATAAGTAGTATGCATGCATAGTTGTTTCTCGTCTTGAATGCAAGTCAGCTTTGGAATGAGTATTGCGAACAAGTAATCAAGCACAATGGAGGATCGACATCAAACGTCGGTAACGAGGTAGGTTGATCTTTCCATGCATTTCCTAAGAAAAGGGGATTCAAATCTAGGGATGAAGGTAGAAAGTAATTTCTATTCGGTCATATTTGCATGCAAAGTCTGAACTCTATTTGCTATTTTGTAGGGTGTTTTTCCCCAACAACAGAATTGGCGACCGTACTGGGGAATTAACTCTTTAGGGTTCCTGGAATTTTATTTAGTTTTTGGGTAGTTTAAAGACTAGTTTTTTCTTGCCTGTCTTTTCTTTTCGTTTCTGTAAAGTCTGAGCTAGCAGGGAGTCTGGTTTTCCATACCAGCTTTCCCTGACTTTTGCTTGACTGTGTTTTTTGGGACCCACAGAGGTACACGCGGCCTGCACGCGTGTACCCATGCCCTATCCTCTTACAGCCCGCGTGTGAACGCTAGCTGTAGAGATAGCAGTAGCGTGTAGGAGTTCAGAGAATCTTAGAGGTAGTCCTCCTCTTCCCTGTCAAAATCACATATTCTCAGGGGGTTTTCTGGAATTCTGTTTGAGTCTTGTTTCCTAACAGTCCTATCTCAGATTGTTTTTTCCTTATTATTTTTTCCTTGCATTATTTGTTTTTATGTTAGAAAGGGTATCCAAACCATCAAGGGATCCTAGTTATCAATACCAGAGGTCTCTTCCTAGTTTGGTCTGTCTATTTTCATTTTTTCTTAGAGTTTAGATATACACGCGGCCTTTACAAGGTCAACCTGTGTGTACACGCCCTCTATCGTTGTTCAGCACGCGTTCGTATGCGTGTTGTTTAAGTAACAGTCACGTGCTTTTACAGGCTACTTTTTGTTAAGGGTGAGGCAGTCATCCTCTCCTGTGATAAGAAGTATTCCTCTCAGGTGTTTGAATCTCTGTTTGAACAGTTAGTAGCTTAGGATTATTTTTACCCTTAGCTTTCTTTTTCTCATTTAAAATGTCGTCAGAAAAATAAAAATAAAAATTTACGGTTTTTAGACAAGTGTGAGAGTCATTGTTTTTACAATTGATATTGTGTGATTTTTTTAATCTGATTCTTTGCGATCTGCTCTTTAAGCTAGAATTGTTTCTTGGTTTTTTGCTTGTCGGTATTTTCCCTTTCTTGCTTTACTAGCACTTAAATAAAAAAAAATCTCTTTTCATTTTCTTCTTTGGTTGAAGAATGTGTTTCTGCATCATTAGCTAGGGAAAAGTCTTTTATTTCATAAGTTTTTGCAGTTCACTTAGATCATAAGTAGCTCATAGTCGAGTGAAATTCCTTTGGGTTTGCTGTCCAAAATCTTAGAAAAGTTAAAAAATCTTTCTTTTGAAAAGTTGTTGAAATTTTGCATTCAGTAAAAGTTTTGTTTCCATCTTTTTTATTCATTTTTTGCTTTCGTCTTTTACACATCATCAATTTCACCCTCATACCCC
>ML811303.1:541315-570014 GCA_009831015.1 Picea engelmannii
AGTGCAAAAATAAGGGGAGGGGGATTGTAGTGTCCCCAAGGCCGAGCCCCGTTGTAAACTATGTTTTGAAAGGAATTGTAATTATGTTTTATAGGTTGGTGAGCCAAGTTTGTATAAGATGGAGGCTTATGTGTTGTTAGGCCAGGGAGCCTGAGTGTTGAAGGCCAGGAGCCTGCTGTTTTATATGTAATCACGCAGAACAATTAATAAAACGTAAACACCGCCATGTGCAGACCGACCACGATGAATGAGTGAAGGGGGACTAAGCATCCACAGAGTGGGCAAGGAATTAAGGGTTGGAAGGTGGGAAAGGGGCTAAGTGTTGAGCCTAGGGGGCTTAAGCCTGGGAATAATATTTTAATATTATTCCAAAAGATATGTGCATTATATGTTTTTAACCTAAGTCCTTTTGGAAGGACAAGTGATTTTCCAAATGATGCGAGGAACGCATGCTAAAGGAACGTATGCAGTCACATGGGTGACAAGTGTCAACCCCGACGCATGCAATAAAAGGCTGAGACGAGCCGTGTTGGGGGTTCCTCTTCCTCCATTCGAACCTGAACTGTCTTGAGCGTGAACCGGGGGACCTCTACAAGAGATCCTCGTGCAATTCTGCAATGGGAAAAAAGCCTGTGTTCGTTTTCTGAAAAGCCCGGTTCATCCTCCCTGTTCTGCACCAGAGAGTCTGTGTAATTCCCTGCGGAAATTGCTTCGCACGCAATTCTGAAAATCAACACCGTGAGACCTGGCTGCCATTGCTGAGCTTGTTTGAGAAGTCTGATTCTATATTCCCAGTTGACTGTAGTGGTCATGCAAAGATGGATTGTGTGTGAATTGTTGTCCAGTGCAGATGGTAATTGAGCCCGTGTGTGATCTCTCTCTAGGTGAGGGAGGTGGATGTTGTTGGAAGAGGTTTCTTCTAGAGAGTGTCCAGCACCAGCTTCAAGCTCTGAGACTTCCTGATCCGGCCTGTTGCCGAGACCCAGAGAGGGAGGTTAGCACCAATGGACTGTGCTTGTGAAGGTGTATACTCCCGGGCGGAACAGGCATGTGGGGAATGAGAGTTTGATAGTAGTGGGCGTAAGATGGCATCCTGGGAAGAATCCTTCCAGATTTTATGTGTTGTTTCCCTGTAACCTCAGCCTAGCCTAGAATTCATTGCCTAGGGGTGGAGCTTAGTCCCAGCTCGGGGGTGATACACTGTTGAGCTGACGAGCAGTGTGGTCTAAGGCTGGGAGGTTCATGGAAGGCCTGCACTTGGTTGGTGGATTCTACCACTGTTTTATAGATAAGTACCAGATGATGCTTTAATTATGTTTTGTATCTCTGTGTATTATAATTATCATGCATTCCACTGTGCATTTGGATTAATGTATTCGCCATGGATTATTTATGTTAAAAATGATTCTTATGCTTACTCTGAGCTTAATTGTATTTCTTTGTTTAAATGCATGCAATTAATTACGAATGAGAACGTGTTATTCCGTGTAGTAACACCTACCCGGTAGCCAAGGTGCGCTACAGTTATTCTGGGTTATCTACCAAGTGGTGTTATAGTAACCTTGGTAGCTGAGTGAAAGAGGTGTTACAGTTTGGTATCAAAGCGATTAAACAAAGTAGCAGAAAGGTGTGCTACATAACCCGTCTTTGGCAGCGGCCACAACCCCTTTCACACCTAGTGCAACAGGCCCTTCGTTCTCATACGGTATGCCTAGTTTGGGTACAAGTCTTGTACTGTCCTACTCCACTTTACAGACTTTGGGTCTTGGGGCAGGGAGCTCTAGCGCTCCTCTGCAAGGTCACATTGGGGGCACTCCTGTCCCTTTTAACGCTTTTCCTTACACAGGAGGTCATATCCCTCCTTCATCCCCTTCACTCGGTGGTTCGCATCAGCAATCCGTCGGGCAACCTACACACAATAGTTTATTTGGAGCGGGGAGTCAAGGACCACCTTCGCATAGTATGCCGATAGGTTTGACACTGTTTTCTTGGAACAGAACGTTTGGTAACAACACCTTCTTGTCAGCCACTTTCCCGACTGGGGGCAATCCCATTTTTTGACAATCTACTCCTGGGCAGGGTATTATTCTTGCACAGGGGGAAAACTTAGCAGGACCTTGAAATTCAGGGCAAGGATCCGTTCCCTCCTCTGGAATGTCTATCTGGGGTAATTCTTTCCACAATCAATGGAACCTCGAACAAACTACTATGCCTATCCTTATGGGACCGGCATGGGGTAATCCTTCCTAGAGTCCTTCGAACACAATGCATGCCCAAAATCTATGTCCTATTTGGGAAATCAGTCGATGATGTCTCCACATATGCAAAATCCTTACGCTGGCCACGACCATGGTTTTTACCAGAATCTGGGCCAGCCACCAAACGTTTCCTGGCAACCTGGTGCCAGTCAAACTCCAAGACCCTTTTTCCTAGGTTATCAGCAGCAACCCAAACTACCTTTCCTGGCGACTTTACACTTGCCAGATTTGATAAGGTTGTTGAATGACCCCATTTGTCATGATCCGCATTGGCCTCCTATGCCGACGAAGTTGCCTTCGGACATTCCAAAGTTCAAAGCCAAGCCTAATGAAGATCCACGAGATCATGTGACTACCTTCCATCTTTGGTGCTCATCTAACTCATTGAAAGATGACTCTGTACAGTTTCGATTGTTTCAACGTACTCTCATTGGGAGTGTCGTGAAATGGTACATTGAGCTCGATCGCTCAAGATACTCTTCTTTTGGCGAATTGGCGATGGCTTTCCTTAACCATTTCCAGTTACCTGTGAGATACGACACTGGCACAGAGTTGCTCGCTAATTTCAAATAGACAACAATAGACCATATCTCTGATCACATCCGAGAATGGAGACGTCGGATGAGTTTAATCAAAGTACCAGTCCCACCAGAATTCCTGCTTGAGTGGTTCCTTAAGTCTTTGGTCCCACGGTTATCCAAAGACGTCGCGACATCCGTAGTTTTCTCTGAAGAAGATGCCATCATGAGGGCTCAACAGTTTGAGCTCATCTATTCTCAGTCCGATTTATTATACAACATCTTGCCAGATGCACCACGTTCAATACTGGATAAAAGTAGACAGAGAGTTGGACCGCATGCCGATGTTATCGTCGATTCAGCACAAACTAAGCTCGTTGAGCAATTGACAAAGCAGTTGCAGCAGTTATCCATACAACACACAGCGGCTAGCTAAACTATTGCTTTGGCTGCTCCCCCTACCCAAACGTCAGAAGTACACACAGTGCAGTCGACTAACCCAAAGGCCACCCAGCAGCCTAAAGGGAAGAAAAAACAACGAAAGAAGGGTAAGGGGGATAAAAAACCCAACGATAATGTTGGCGGGGACAACACTGAAAAACGAAAGGTGAGGTATCCATGCAACTTGTGCGTGGAAAACCACCCAACCCATCTATGTCCTTGTCTTGCAAAGGCCCAAAAATTTGTCACACAACAACAACAGGTGGTGTTGACGAACCCATGTCAGCATGGGAAAAATCTAACTCAAGCCTCTGCAAGTACAGAAGGGGGCAGCCAAGAAAATTGCCCGCCTCTTAACAACCCCTCATCCGAGAATGTATATATGGTTAGGGTCGATGCTTTCATATCAACTAGAGCGCACGATTATAGTAAAGCAAGCGCTTCTGAGAAGGGTAAAGAAGCTAACATCCCATCTCTTCCTCTACAGATTTAGAAGACGTTGGGAGAAACAATGACACGCATTCCAAAAGGTGCATTTAAAAAGGCTTCTCATAACCCAAACTCAAGGGCCGCCCAGAACTACTATGTGGTGGAAGATTTATCACAAACCCCTTGTGCGATGTCTGCTTTGGAGGTCCTCCAAAGTTTCCCTTCTTGGAGAAAAGCCTTATTAACTGCTTTGGGCTCTACTGAGACTTGTAATCTGGGTACCATCATGTTAGATACAACCGACTTCAAACCTCATTTGCCTTACCACATAGCATTTCAGATAGTAGTGGCTTACCCCACGAAAAATTTTACACGGAATATCTTCCGCACAGTGGTTGACGAGGGCGCCTCGACATGCGTTATGTCATTGGCATGTTGGAAGGCCATTGGCCAACCTATTTTGTCTCCATCACCTACTCTCCTCACTGCTTTCGACGGTCGTTCGTTCCGACCACATGGCATCATTCCTTCTTTCCCTGTGTAGTTAGGAGGGAAGACCGTGTGTGTCGAGGTAGAGGTAGGCGATGCTCCCCTCGACTATAACCTCTTGTTAGGACGGAGTTGGACTTATGCTATGCAAGTTGTGGTTGCTACAGTTTTTCGGGTCTTGTTATTTCCACACGAGGGTTAGATAGTGACCATCGATCAATTGTCTTTCTCCAGACCTGACCCAGCTTTGGGGGCATCCACGGTCCCGCTGATCGATAATCCTCAACCAAGTGTCGTCAACGTAGGAGTTGGTTTGTCCCCATCTTTGATGGGTACTTTTGATTACTCACCTCCTCACGGTGATATCAAATTTATATCTAATCACCATAAGGTTAAGATTTTTCAAGTTTTGTCGTTCTGCACGACTTACTTTGAGGATCCATGGATTCTTCCTTCCCCATCAGCCACGATGGATGAGACAGGGCACCCAGGCATGTCCATGCCCTTGTCTGCCACTGAAGTAGCATACTCTTTAGTCCAGCAAGCTCCAACTCACACTGATCCGACTCCTGCACAAGAGTTAGATCCACTTCTAGAGCCTATTTGGGCTCATGGTTCTCTCGCTAACACCGATTCATTAGACTTAGTCTTGCCCTCTGACGAAACAGTAATCGAAGCAATGACTAGTCCAGACAAACCTTGGGAAGATCTTCATCACAGATCATATTTCCTCCAGAGTTAAGCCGAATTGAAGCAGGAGAATTCATCATGACTATGACTGGAGATAGTTCTTGTCATACTAATCCCTTAGCTACACATAAGATCTATGCTGAGGGTAATATGGCAACCATTGCTGAAATGATACCTATCGGTATCTTCAGAAACCCAGGCGTCATAGACAATGTTTTCGTCAGAGCATACAGCTCCCCCGAGGAGATGCCAAGCATCGACCCATAAAGAGTCTATCATGAGCTAACTTTGTTGTTTTTCAAGCTCGCTTTGAGATCCAAAAGCAACATCCGACGAGACTGCATTTATGCTTTTCGATCTCGTCTGGATTAACTGAGAAAAGTAACCATTATGGAATCTTCTTTAAGCCCTTTTCAGACTCCTTAAAGATGAAAAGATTGTCGAGTGACCTTGTTTCTTCACACTCGTTCAATTGTTCCAGAAGAACGTTCCTTAAACGGGTCTTCTTTTAAGCCCTTTTCAGACCCTCTAAACATGAAAAGATTGTTGAGCGATCTTGTGGCCTTTCACGCTCGTTAAAGTGAAATTTGAAGTCACGTCTGTCTGGCGATAGTTTACCCCTTTTTCGGTCTGGACGGTCAATTGTACGAACAAAGGTATACTCTATGGAACTTCTGTTCTTTAGAAGAGTACTCTCAGGTATAATTTTATCCCTTTTTCGGGCCTGAGGGACTAAACTTACGAAAAAGAAACCCCCACGGAGTCCATAGTTAAGCTCTTTTCAGATTCCCTAAAATTGAAAAGATCATCGAGTGACCTTATTCTTTCACACTCGTTAAATTGGTTCAGAAGAATATTCCTGACGGAGTCCATAGTTAAGCTTTTTTCATACTCAAAAGTGAGAAAATCGCCGAGTGATCTTGTCCTTGTCACACTCATTAAAATGGTTTTGAATCGATGTCTAATCAGTGCTAGTTTACCCCTTTTTCAAACTGACTAGATTATCTTCGAAAAAGGTACCCCAGTGGAGTCTCCTTTTATGTTTTTTTAGACTCTCTAAATATGAAAAACCACCGAGATTACCTTCTCTGGGATCATTAAACTTACATGGAAGGATGTTACCATTGTGTGTTTTATCATCCGCATTTGCATACCTTATCCACCAGCTTTATGACAGTTTGCTTCTGCGTCTTAACACCTTTGGCCGCCAGAGGATTTTTCCCGAGTATCATTTTACTAGAACATCAGTCTTGTCCTTGTGCCTTGAGCTTGTATGTTTGCAATACTCGTTCCTCCATTATAACGTAATATTCCTTTATTCTCTTTCCACAATTATCGAAAAGAACAAAAAAAATCAAATATACCCCAAAAAGAGGACGGGAAAAATATTTTCTTTATTGGCAGCATAATGAGTCGCCCTTGGATAAAGCACATATGTTCATTTTTTCATCATACTATGGGATGTAGTACAACCTTAGGAAGCTTTTCTCGCTATATAGAGTTGTGTCCTCCACCGTTTGGTTATTCTTCCAAACATATGGAGAGTTTGTGTTGCCTCCTGCTTCGTAGACTTGTGATTAACATTCATGCTGCATGAGTCTCATCACTTGTTGTGCTATTGTCCAAGGGAAGTTTGTCACTAAGCCTGAGTCGGCCCCTCTGCAATATGTCTCTTGTCCGCATACCCGACCATCCTGAACGTCCAATCAAGTCCTTGTTCGAAATCACTAAAGTCTTCAGTTCGATCATCAAGATTATCAAGTCCATGACCGATGAGTCGTCGAAGACCTCTGGGTAGTACAGTCGTACAACCATATTACACTCCTACCCAAGTTTTGAAGATTTTGAAGTTGTTGCTCGAGCTCTGAAGATCTCATCTCCAGCCATCAGGCTGAATCAGCTTCTGGAAGATGGATACTCTATATGTATATCTTTCTGATTTAGAGATGTATCTCCGATGTGTATTGTTCGTGGCTACTCTTTATAGTTATTTGACATGGATCTATAGTCTATTTGATTGGTAGACATGGTTCTATTTTATCCCGAGAATGGGTATACTCACCTCAGTGAGACATTTGTTATTTTGCAGAGGGCACCTCTCTGTTCCTGATCCTTAGACTCACTCATTCGGCACATCAGTAAAGATTGGTAATGTATTTCGGCCATCAGATGCTCTTCTGACCTCACAGATTAGGGGGCATCTGTTATAACCCTAAATTGCACCACACATGCTTACCTGGCATCAAGCCAACTCATATCCCTTCTTTGCCAAAACATTGTTGAACAACTCTTTGAAAATCCTCTTGAATAAAGGCCCACACGCCCTACGCTGACTGACCCAAAACAGCCCGCATGGACCGACAAAAGCATGAAAAAAGGAAAGTTGTCAATGGAACAAAAAGCTATGGGTGAGTTAACTAAAACTTCTGGCCATGCATGGCCGAGGGTTCGTCCAAATACCTAGCTCCTTCTAGCCTATAAAAGAAGGGGTAGGGGTACCATTTGGAGGAGAAAGAATATAGCAAAGAAACTCTGCCCATTTACGTATTCCATTGTCCCAACCCTTTAGCCTTTCCTAATGCCAAAGGAGATTTAAAGCAAAGCAGTTGAAGGACAGAAGAAGAGGAGCCCAGGATCATGTTCAAGGAGCAGTGGCCGGTCTCAGCGTTTGTAAGTTGACTCATTTTAAGTAATAAAGAGAATGCTTTTCCCGTCCCAATTCATGTACTTTTTATGGTTTGATTAGTTTATGTTTGATTTCTAACCCGTGAGTATATAAGTAGTATGCATGCATAGTTGTTGTTCGTCTTGAATGCAAGTCAGCTTTGGAAGGAGTATTGCAAACAAGTAATCAAGCACAACGGAGGATCGACATCAAACGCCGGTAACGAGGTAGGTTGATCTTTCCATGCATTTACTAAGAAAATGGGATTTAAATCTAGGGATGAAGGTAGAAAGTAATTTCTATTCGGTCATATTTGCATGCAAAGTCTGAACTCTATTTGCTAGTCCGGTGTTTTTCCTAACAACACAAGGGACATAGGTGCGGGGGGGGTTCTCTTCGAACCCAGAGGAAAAAGAATCTTGAACTACTACTCAAATCTAGGGAAGAAAACCAATAATAAAACCGAGGCTTATGCCCTTCTAAAAGGTATTCAATTGGCAAATCATAAACAAATTCAAACTCTGAACGCAGTAGGAGATTCGAAGATAATCATAAGAATGATGATCCAGGGTTCTGAGCCTAAAAATATGAGTCTAAAAAGGGTGATAGACATAATTCACCTATCCACAAGGACCTTGAAGACCAAGTTATTCCACGTCTTTAGAGGCAATAATGTTGAAGCGGACAAAATGGCCAACCTGACCATCAAAAAACCACTCAGAACATTAGGAGTGGAGGATGAGGAATGTTTATCCCCCCTCGTGTAATGATCATCACTCACCACAAGACCGGGACCCATAGCACTAAGGGGATTTTAGAGGACACGTGTAGCATCAACATGAGTTTCGACATGTGGAGGCAGCAGCTAGCAAGAGTTATGGTATCTCAGGTATTAATTTGTGCTAACGAGAATTGACACAATCACTTCATCATGGCATGGTATGGTTATATCGTCCGTCTAGTCAAATTCGTGGGTAGCAGGAAAGAGAAGCCTCTGGATCAGATGGGTTGGGCATGCAACATGCTTGACACAACATGGAATCGTCGGGATGACAACGAGTATAGTCCTTGGATAAAGTTTACGAAGGCTCTAAGTATAGTGTTTCAGGTATATTATGAGATTTGGGTACTTCCCTTTCTGTATGGCATGAATTATCTAGTGATGGTTTCTTGGGGAGGTTTATTTCAGTGCTCTCGAACAGTCTTTCATTTGTGGCTCTCTCGAAATCTACTTGGGTTTACTCTGTATTATTTTCATCGCTTCCTCCTTGAATCCTCTTTTGTGCCCTTTTTGAGCCACCTCTCTCGAAGTTTCTCAGTCGACTCTGTCTGGGTTTAGCCTCTCCCCATTCCAATTTTGGGCCCTTTGTTTTCCCATCGACTTTCTCTTAGAGCGCTCTCCCTTGCCACTTGTAGAACCGTCTACCTTATAGCAGCATGGAAAACAAGCATAAGTCACATAAGGAGCCAAGGGCCACAAACTAGCTGGATTATTTTGCAGGTCAATATCAACAGGACCTAGAGAAAGATTGTACTGGGTGTCAAAGGATGAGAATTCAAATGGGAGCAATCAGCTCCACCATGACTTTTGACTTAGAAAATCTCTCTCAACACAAACACCTCATTAAAAGGATGCAGGATGAAGTGTTCGCCCAACGAAGTCAAATTGAGGATCAACGCAGTCAAATGGATAACATGCAAGCAGGTCTGGATAAAATGGAAAAAAACTATCAACAACCCAACACCCTGGACAGCACTCAGGAAGCTTCTAGAAATCTAACTTCATCCATAGTGAATCAAATTCCAGACCTCAACGAGCCAACAATGGATTCAAATTAGAGGCATCATGGACATTCGAAGGTCAAAAAGGAACTGGGTAGTTGATACTGTAAACTTCAAGAGTCATGTTTTGTTTTACTTTATGCATAAATGAAGTTTTTTATAGGTGGTATTCTTCGAAATACAACAAAAATGTTATAGTTAGGAAAGTTGGTAACACTGTGGACACCAATTTTGTAACAACAATCTCAATTTTCAAAGCATCTATATGTCGAAGGCCTATCATTGCCTTTTTTTTGTACTACAGTGGATTTATCCACACCTTTTTAATATAAATTTCCCCGGTTCTTGTTATATATATATATATATATATATATATTCTTTTCTAAAAAAGTGTTTTTAGGAATATTACTTTTTGAATGTTCTTTTTCGTTGTTGTATGTTTTTGCTATTGCAAGTCTGACAACTCTCATTGACCATTTCTCTGGAAATGCTTCATGTAGTTTAAATATAACCTGGTTCTTGGAATCATTCAATTGATTTCTATATTGTAAGTGGAAAGTACGTCTATACGTTCATTCCACTATACCCCTCATAGTTCTGTAAAAAAATTTCCCCCTTTGATTAATCTCCAACACCACTGTAGATGAGCTAAGGACCAATTCATCATCATTTACATCTTCTATATTAATTAATTTTGTTTTGTTATGATGGCATTTTGTTCCCTTGTTGTTGGTGCTTGTAGAACAATAAACACATGTGAATTAATAGATTGTTTGAAACATGTCATCTAATATTCCTAAGTATATTATTAATGAAAATTCAAAAAAAAATCATATTAAATAGTATTTTTTCATTCACTTGATTCATCTCTCTGCAATTTTTCCATGAAGCATTTATGCTCTTCTGCACTTAGATCAGAAATAATATTGTTGAACTTCCACATTTTGTGGCCCTGCATGACACACACTAACCAATACATATTAGTTAAACTTACATATAGTTCAACCAAATTAATTTTGTATAGAATTTACAAAGAACCTGCCTTTTTTGTTTTTCCGGATGTGTCATCATTGTGTCAACCAAAAATTTTCTTATTTAAACTCTTCTCACTCATATTTTTATCAATATACAACCCGTGCCATTCAATAAAGAAAACATTAAATATATTTTATAAATAAATCACATAACTTTCAACGAAAAAAAAAATCATTGTAACCGGTTTCCTTTTTATATACAAATCACCGGTGCATTTATTACATAAAACACACTGGTGCGTTCCATACAACAACACACACCGAACAATTTAATTAATTTTTTAAAATATTGTGAATTCAACAGTGCGATATATATAGAAGACATTACACCGACTACAGTAGAAAACCAAAACATAGCAAAACAATTAAACATTCATGCAAAAACACAATAGAAAAATTACACACCGATGAAAAGAAAAATTAAAATATGTGTGTGTGTGTGTGTGTGTGTGTGTGTGTGTGTGACAACATTTTATGTGTTGTTTAGATGAGAACATTGGCGATATTTTTGTTTATGCATCGTATTTTTAAATTTTATTTTTTTTAAATTTGGCTTAATCAGTGCATTCCTTATACATAAACGCACTAGTGTGTTTCTGTCGAAAAGGAACATCGGAAAAGCAGAAAACGATTTAAAAAAAAAAAAGTCAATTCAGAAACCGTTTAAAAAAATAAAAATAAAAATGGCAAAGGGTCGACTGTGTTTGGGATCTGATGCAATAAGTGGTCCCTTTGCATCACATTCCAAATATATATATATATATATATAAACCATTAGATTTAAAATACCTAAAATGAAAATCCATAATTCTGAAGTGATAGAGAGAGTTAAACCCTAGCGTGAAATTTTGCATTCATGTAAGCAAAAAAAAACAAGCGTTTAAGGTAAGTATGATTTTTTTTTTTGAATGTAGGGTTTTGAGTGAATCACCATACCCTTCAAATCTTGATTTTATGGATATTTATGTTGTTCCAAAGTATTCTTCTGCTCCATAGTGCTCCCCGATATGTCTCTCTTCCAAATCTGTCTCCTGTAAATTTTGGCAAAATAATGAAAATATTAAATACCTTCTTAATATGAATTTTTTTTTATGAAAAGGGTTTAGAGTGAATCACCATACCCTTCAAATTCTCATATTCTGAATAATATTGTGGTTCCAAAGTATTCTGCTCCTCCACAGTGTTCCTCCGTATGTCTCTCTTGCAAGTCTCTCCCCTACAAAATTTTGCAAAATAATGAAATAGTGAATAACTTTTGGGTATTTAAATGACTTTATGAAATTCAATTGCCGCTCTTTTTATAATTGTTTAAAAAAATCACCCTTTTTTTTTCGACACGACGGTGCGTTTATGTAAGATGCACTGATGCGACCATATTACATTACGCATCCGTGCGTCCATATTATTTGCGGCACTGGAGACATGTAATTTTGTTTTTTTAATAAAATCTAGAAACATGGTGTGGTTGATTTTTCAACGCACCGATGCTTATTGTTAATATGTGTACCGGTGCATTTGTGGTTTAAAAGTGCACTGGGATGATTTTAAAGTTATTTGAACTTTTATTTGCACATAAAATAATATATTCATCTCAAATTATCTTTTATGATGAATTCACATGACTTGCAATACTTCAGTATACATTTTACGTTTTATGTCGCCTTATTCTTAAAAAATGGTTTCAAAACTACATTCAAACTCAGATTGTGGTATGGTCCTCAAAATTTATTTTAGATATGTACAAGAAAATTTATTGTTAATTTTGTTGAAATGCAGGGAGAAAATCTTATTATATGATCAAATGGCCAATTCTTCAAATTCCAACCCATTCCATATTGTTCAAAGTCCATCGCGGAATTCTCCCTTTCCATCTCCAGTAAGTTTAACTTATTTTATTTATGTTTCGATTATCTCTTTGAATTTTTTTTTTATCCATGTCAATCTGGATAAAAATGTATCCAAATTTGCAGGATCCTGATTCAGAATCGAGTTCAGATGCATAAAATATTCCAGTACCGGTTCAAAAACGTCGAAAGGTATTATCAGGAGCAACATACCGCAAGTAGTTGGTAGATGAAAATGGACAGCCGCTTTCCCCTGCCAATTGTGACATTCCATCTTCCAGCCGCAATCCTTGGTCAACGATGGTAATAATTGTTTGTAAATGTAATTTGAACAAAAAAATTATTGCATTGTGCTTACTAATATCATTAATGTACTAATGTTCAATATTTTTAAAATTAGGATTATTCTGATGATGAACAACCTACCTACCATCTTTTGTTGCACCCCACAACAATGTGCACCCGAGAGAAGGTTGCAATGAGAACACAACTCAGAGAGGAAGTGTACCAAGAATGGTTGATTCAACCACCTATTCAATTCCCACTACGATCAGATTCACCAATTAGGAATGACTACAATAATAGTAGTTCTTCAAAAGTTGGAATTGTAGACAATAAAAAAGAGGTTGGTATGGATGATTACTTACGGGATACGACTCCCATGGAGACAATGTTGTTAGACGCATTCCAGAACGATGGGCTAGGGGATGATGTTCATATCAATGATACCATTTTTGAAAGCCTAAAATATGTTTACACCACCCCTCTCTTTGGATCTAGTGCCCGGTCAAAGTCTACCCATCTTGGGACAACAATGTTACTTTACAATGTGAAAGCAAAGTTTGGCATGTCAAACACATGTTTCTCGACAATATTGAGGTAATTGACTAACAAGTGCCTTATATTAATTTTGTGAAATCTTGTCACAGTACAATCAAAATTAGAAATGGTTTCTTTTATCAACGTTAAATGACCTTGTACATTAATTCTATTTCCCACTAACTGTAGGATATTCAAAGATAAGGTTCTTCCTAGTGATAATGTTTTGTCCGATAGTTACGAAGAGGCAAAGAAGTTGTTGAAAATGTTGGGTGTTGAGTATATATCATATCATGCATGTCCGAATGATTGTATTCTATATAGAGGGGAATATGCAAATAAAGAGATATATCCAAAATGTGGGCATGAAAAGTACCATAAATCAAATAAAAATGGTAAATTGCATGGTCCTCCTCATAATATATTGAGGCACATGTCTATAATCCCAAGGATTCAAAGGCTCTTTTGTTGCAAGGATGGCATGCCTTGCACAGAAGTTAGTCGAGAGTTATGTGAATCCGAACAGATTTAATAGCCATGAAGCATATAGAGAATACATGGCTAGAAAAATTCAAGGATGAAGTACAAAGTCTACGACTCAGCATAGAAATGGATGGCATGAACCCATATTCCTTCCAAAACACCAACTATTATGTTTGGCATGTAGTAGTGATCAATAACAATACCCCCCCATGGTTGTCTGTGAAGACTGAACATCTTATGTTGGCTCTTATAGTCCCTAATAGAAGACAAGTGAAGAATATGGATGTCTACCTACAACCATTGGTAGATGAATTGAAGGAATTATGGGAAGGGATACATGTATACGGTGTATCAAGACCCATCACAACATAGAGGGGTTTTACATTGTATGGCATATGTGATTACACCACACATGATTATCCAGGCTTAGGAGTTTGCTCTGGTAATTAACATGTTTATTGATTTGCTTATATACGTAACAATATTTATTTGCATATTTTATTTGTTGTGATTGACTTTCTATTCTAGCATTCCATAGTGGCGTCAAGAGATAGCTGAGATTATTTCTATGCTTGAGAAGGAACTACCATCGAGATTCATTTACTTGCAGGTTCATCTTCTAATTCACCTAGTAGATGAGGTTGAGTTAGTCGGGGTGGTCTCCTGTCGTTGGATGTTTTTTTTAGAGAGTACATGAAGAAATTGAAAGAATTTGTTCGTCAAAGGGAAAAACCCGAGGGGTCTAGACTTTATGGCAAAGGGGTACATATCATATGAGACTTTCATGAGTACATCAAGCATATCGACAACATACTAGATGCAGTGATTTGGTACGATGAAAGGGATGAAGACAAAAGAGAAGGGGAGCTTCTCCAAACGAATGGAAAAAGGCGCTTGATAAATAATAAGTGACTTATCGTTTGTCAAATTTCTACACAGTAACTATTCACACTGAACTTCATAATGTATATTTTCATGATCTCATATGTACTATATGTTGGATTTATTTCATGAATACATCAACGAATTCAGAAATTGATGCCATCAATAAATTCATTCATTACAATTTAAAGGCAACACAACCATGGGTCGCATTATACGAACAAAAGAGGAGGAAATGGGAAAGTGACAGGAAAGAATTCAGACAGTTGAACGGTAGAAGCATGCCTTATCCTGATCATTTAAAATAAAATATGCAAATAATATGCCCCAAGATTTGGGTTGTTGACCAAGTCAGAGAGAAATATGTTGCATCTGGTTGTTACCCGCGTGAAGAAGAGGATGCACTAAACATAGGAATTGGTTGCAGTAACTCGGTAATAATATTTTTGTGTACATAATTTTTAACTTCGTAATGCACATTTGAATTGTAAGTACATCTATATTATTTATATTTTAATGGTCAAGTTATTAGACACATATTGACACTGTGATTTGTTCATTTTTTTATAGTTGCATTTGCTCCCATCTATGTGGGAATATGGACATCATTTTTGCATAGAGGATGCCGATGATGGACACATGACACAAGACTATGGAGTGGAAGTCGAGTTCGACAAATCTAGTCATGCTAGCCACCGTGATCAAAACACCATACATGGGAAGTTAGGTTATGTTGGAAATATACAAGAGATCATTCGAGAGGACTTCTCTTCTTTCTAATGTGTCATTTTTAGGTGCAAGTGGTGGGACACCTTTGATCAGAATAATGTAAAGGAAGATCATGATAATGGGATGATATCTATAAACTCTAAAAAGATGTGGGATGAAGCTAAGGAGCCTGATGTTTTCCCAAAACACTACAACCAAGTGTTTTTTACCCAAATGTGTTGGATAGGGATTGGTGGTTTATATTAAGACACGACCCTAGATCAAAACATATTTTTTAGAACAACACTGTTATCATGCCAAGCGAGGAAGATAATGAGGGTGATGACAAAAAAGAGTGATATGTACATGTTTTATTTCATATTTAATATTGTTGTTGTATCTTTTTGTCTTTATTTCGCTAATTATATTGTTTTTTATTCATCTTCTCACAGAGAAAATGTTAAGTTAATTATAACAAATCTTTGAACAATTTTAGTTGGTTAACACTCAGTTTGATGTGTAATGTGTTTGTCTTTCTAATTATTTGTGATTGCATAGAACATTTGTTATTTGAACATATTTATATGTCATTGCATATATTTAAAAATGTTTCATCTTCTTTAAGTATTTCCAATTGTGAAATCTTGAAAAATGTTAAATGTCCAGTTGAACTTTTAATGGGATATGAAATTCTATTTTTTATGTTGATATAATTAGATGTAATGATATGGTTGATATGCATGTTTAATAGTACAACATTTTTTAGGATATGTTAACATGATGATTCAAAAACTGAGTTTATGTTCATTTCTTTTGTAGATTTAAAAGTAAGATTAACAAAAAATGTGGTTTATAATTATAAAAATAAATTCGTAACATGACTTTGTGTTAATTTGGTTTTTAACTAAAGTAGTGTTTGTTATTTTACATACTTTTATCATTGCTTTTGAAAATATTTGTAAAATTATGCCCCCGATGTTGAGTAAAACCACAACTAATGAAGTATTGTTTTAAAATTTGATAGCAATCAACTTACAAAATAATGACAAAAATAACAATAGAAAGATTTGCATCCATAAAATTTTTAAGCCAATAGAATGATTGCCATTAGAGATCATAATTTTTTTATAATAACAACTTTTAGTGTAGAAGAGTCTATTCAAAAAGAGTAATTAGTACAATGGAAAATAATATTTATTCATATGTAATTTGTTTTTTGAAAAAAAAAATAGTTAGAATGAATATGTATAATGAACCATCTATGCAGTTATAGTTTCAATTTTATAAGTATAGTTTCAATCATATTGAACTTTGTAATTTATAAAAATAAACATGATGATGATAATCATCTTATAACAAGCATAAACACCATCTAAAATACACATTTATATTCGCTAGCTAACATCATCTAATTATATATACCTCTAGCACAAATAAACATCATTAATTAGCTAACACACATATCTAATAATTTAACAGGGCATCATCATTGTGATCACATCTAACAAAAGACAAACATTTTCTAACATCATCATCACACACATCTAACAAGCATCATTTAACATACACATCTATCAAACACATTTAACATTAAACATATCTAACATGACCTAAAAATGTACACATCAACATCAACATATAGATTAATTAAGTATATCATCATGATTAATAGGAAAATGCACGTCTAATGAACAATGTTATAACATACACATCTATCAAGCACATTTGACATCCAAAACTAACATGACCTAACAATATACACATCAACATCAACATATAAATTAAGTACATCATCAACATTATCAATAGAAAAAACAAACACCATATATGTGTGTGTGTGTGTGTGTGTGTGTGTGTGTGTGTGTGTGTAATGGACAAGTCAAATAACTACTATAACATATCTGGTCTAGCTGATGGCATAATCTGCATATCTACAATAGTAGTGGAGGCCTGGTCTGTAGTGGAAGATGATGGATGATGAATAGGGCATGCTTGCTCATCTCGGTGAGGTGAAAGAGGAGGATGAGTAATAGGTCTGACTTGCTCATCTAGGTAAGGTGAAAGAGGAGGATGAGGAATAGGTCTGGCATGCTCATCTAGGTGAGGTGAAAGAGGAGAATGAGGAATATGTGTTGCCTCCTCATGATCTGAGTGAGGTGAAGGAGGATGTGGAGAAGGATAATCATGACCACCCTCATCAATCGATGGGGTATTGGATGAATGAATCGTACTGAAAGAATAGTTGTGCATATCATCGGGAGCCCTCCTCACTGCTAGTAGCCTGACAACTCCGAATATATGATGCATAAGAGGCATCAAATCATGCAACATCTCCCTCCAAATATCCAAGAGTGTAGGATATGCCCTCATGTCTCGCATCAAGGCAGGGCAGACTCCCACCTCAGTCAAAAGTGCAGAGAGTCGGTCACCCAACTCCAACCTGAATTTGGTATCGGGCCTACGGTGCATGTCGTCGGGTATCTGCACCCGAGGACCCTGACCCGCCATAGCCTCAGGCATTATCTCCTCATTGCCATATGTTGGGGGAGGAGGCATGTCCCCATTGAAAGTGCTAATATCTACAATATATATAGTACATAACAATAATTACACAGTTAATTCATTAAACAATTTAATAAAACAAGTTAATTAATGTGTTAGAATTAATTTTATTCTAATTAAGTAAGACAACAAAATGAAACTATATTAATTTAAACAAAACACTAATATTACCTCTATCATCTGGTGGCTCATCTGTTGTGCAGAGATGTTCGGACATCCTCACCAATCCAAACCCACGTAAGGACACGACACCATGACGAACATGTGATCTGTCGCACTGCCTAGTAGCCCTAGTGTGTATGGCGCAATCCTGGCAAGAAACTCCGCTTGGCCCCTCTTGGGCATCATCTCCCCCCACATGCGCATTCGCACAAGAGTCCTCGGCCTAGGAGGCTGACGAAAAAAATTCGGCCTAGTCTCTAGAAACCTCTCAAAAAATAAGCAAAACAAATCTGAGGAAAATAAGAAGTTTGACCTCCCACGTATCATAGCCAGATATTTGTCGAGCACTATACAAAACTATAGTAAAAAATGGCAGACCATTTGATACATCGTGGTTGTTGTACCGACAAATCAACATAGTACAAAAGAGGGCAGATAATGTGTTTCCCATCACTGGTAAAATGGGCTATGGTAGTCACTAAGAGTGAGAGGCACCTAACCTCCTCTGTACCGAAACAGACAATTTTCAGTTGTCCACCAGACACCTGAAAAATAGTTGGGGATAATACCTCAACCCCAATATATCACTGAGAGTACATGAGTTGACTCTCGACAACAACACCTACTGGGACATCTCAAAACTGGGGAAAATCATCCCTTCTCTTGGATATCCCATTGATAAAGTAAATATCCTCCTCAGTGGGATGGTACCACTAATTCAGACCCACACAAAAAGAATGTCGATGGACATCCCATCGATAGATCAGATGCACCAACAACCCAGAGTTCCCCTTAAGGAATGTAGCCTCCTCATAATACTTAAGGAGGCCTATATCCCTCAAGAGAGCATGAGTCACTAGAGTAATATTAAAGCAGGTAAACAATTATTTAAAATTAGGAAAAAAATGTGGTGCGTATACGTTCACTACATTCACCAGTGAGTGTAACTAACATAGTCGAACCATCACATAAACTTTAACAAATTTTCGAGTGTGGAACTTATTACGGTGCATTCCATTTGTTACTATCACACCGCACATGCTGCCACCAAAAAAATTACTAGGTGCACCGCGACACAATGTTACATTTCTCGACGGTGCGTTTGGTAAACATGAACGCCCCGGTGTGCATGTTTATCAATGCATAGCATAAAAATATATCTGATATAAGGGTGGTGCGCTATGTACTTTAACATCCCGGTGCGTTATTTGTACTTTGATGCACCACCCCACCAGTTATATGATTTTCTTTTGTGAGTCGTTAAACAGATGCGCCGGTACATTTATGTTTACCAACGACACCGCCGGGAAATGTAACAAGGTACGCGATGCACCTTGTAAATTTACAGGTCACACCGTACGCGGTGCGAAGGAGAGCCTCAAACGCACCGCACAGTTTTTTTTGTTTTTTTTTTACACTTAAAATTTAACTCTATTTTAAATTTTAATCCGGTGAAAACTTAAGCTATGAAGAAATAAGGACATTACTTGGACATTTTGTTGTCGAGGAGGCATGGTTGCGACATACTAAAAAAAAACAAATTTGCCCACCGTTTGGAAAAATTTGAAATTCACGCACCGAGCAACAGATGAAAGGAACTCAACCAAGGAAAGCACTGATGGAAGGGCACTTCAAATAGGAAAAGGTTGCACCGATGCTTTTGAGCTCTACAACACTGAAAATGGTAAAAATGAATTTTACTGGCAATAATTTTCTTTTAATAAAACCCTGTTCCGGTGCGTCCGATGCACAACCGCATCGGGCCATACATGTTTAATGAGCACACCGATTATATTAAAAAAAAAACATCCCTAGCACGGTGTTTGTGTTTTGGGGTGCACATCGGTGCGTATATTACTCCATAGCCCACCACCATACATTTTTTGAAACACTACAATAATGCGATTTTTTTTTTAAGCATGACACGGTGCGGTATAGTAATAGACGCCCCAATGCACTTGGGTTTACAGAGCGCACCACCTAAATTTGGAAATTAACCCTAATATGGTGCTCCATATTGGAGCACTGGTGCGCATGATACAATGGAGTGCACCGATATATATTTTTTGACACAATCCTACATTGTTGCATAAATGTTTTTTATTTAACAATAAGACGATGCACTCTACTAATAGTGCATCGATGCTTCTAGTGTTACGTTGTGCACCATAGATTTTTAAAAGAATGTTATTACGGTGTGTCATTATTTCCCGGTGCCTCTGTTTCTGTAGCGCACTAGATAATATTGTTCTTTATTTGAAATAACCTTGCTACAATGTGCTAGTTTTGAGGGCACTAATGCTCCTATTGTAGAAAACACACCGGTGCATTATGTACTTATAAAAGCACCGGTGTAAAAACATACACTAAAACCTGCGTCCGCTCACCTCCGCTAGTATCATACGCTATAAATGGATTTTTGGGATATTTTTATAGGGGCGTCCGCATAGACCTCCGCTAGAAGGTCTTTTCCTTGTAGTGCTCTTGGTCAAATCAACATGACCAATAGGAGAAAGACTACCCCTAGGCCATTCACCACTAGCCAAATCAACATGGCCCTGTGAGTGAATGTATCATTCTCCCTTGGTCAAATCAGCATGACCAATCTAGGAGAATGTCTTCCCTATGTTGTTGACTGGAGAAACATCAACATTGTTGACAGGCCAATTTCAAACCTTGAAACAAGGCTTAGGCCTTCGCCTGATTGTTAGTATCTTGTCCAATGTTCTAAGAGAAAAGAAGTTGGATATTTCCTCTTAGGGAGAAGATAACCCCACTCGAACCTGTCGCCCCATCTGGAGGCAATTTATAACTCGTAAAGCTAAAAAAAATAATAGGATTCCCTTGAAGGATTGGAATTTCTACCTTAAAATATGTATGAATCCCATAATGTCATGGACAACATGCGAAATAACTATACAAAGGATGAAGTGTTTTCTATATAAGACATTAAGTTTGGGGTTAAGCGACTCTCAAAAGGAAAATCTAAGGACATTGAAGGCTATCACACTGAAATATTAAAAATTGGAGAACATATCATCATCCCTCACATACATAAGCTCTTCAATTTAGCTATCTATAAAGGCTTCCAAAAACCCTGGACTCAAAGCCTCATTGTACCCATTTTGAAAAGCAGGGATAAAAGCAATCCCTCTAATTATAGGACCATTATGATTAGCCCCATTTTAGCCAAACTATACATAAGTATTCTAGAACAGAAGATCGGTACATGGCTAGAAAGCCATGGAAAAAGGGCTAGAGGCTGGGCTAGGTTTAGAGACTACCATTCAACTTTAGACCACGTTATTACCTTTAGGATCATCATAGAGGAGTGTCGTAATGATAAAACTGATCTCCTTTGTTGTTTTGTAAATTTTAGAAAAGCTTTTGACATTGTGCCCGGGACTAACCTATGGAATATGTTAGAAGAGTTGAAAGTCCCTTTTGAGTTAAGAGTTGCTGCAGTAAGGCTTTATGAGAAAGTTGTTGCCAAGTTTAGGAACATTGAGGGCTAGTCGGAGGAAATTAACTGTAATATAGGAGTCGAACAAGGTTTTCTCCTATCCCCTACCCTTTTCGACATCTATATTGACAAGCTAGAAGAATGTTTGCGGGGTGCAGGTTGTGTTGGCCCGAATCTCGCTAGTATAGTCATCATCCTCCTTGTCTGTGTCGATGATATTGTTCTTATGGTGAAGAGTTCATATGACCTAGGTAAGCAACTAATAATCCTCAAGGACTTCTACTCTAGCATGGGCATGACTGTGAACACTGACAAAACAAAGGTTATGATAATTAAATCCAAAAGGATCACCTATGATACTTTTGTTTATGACAACAATAGCTTGGAGGAAGTATCCACCCTTCATACAAATATCTTGGAATCAATATCCACCACAAGCTCAATTGATACAATAAAGTTGAAAAAGGGATAAATGGAGGGTGGAAAGCTTACTATGGGCTTGAAAAAAATTCTAAATCAAGGAATCTTTGGCTTTGGGATAAAAAAACTCCTCTTCAACACTCTTGTCACTCCAATTATCTTATATGGATGTGAAGTTTGGGGTTGCAATATATCTAGAGAATCCCAGAGAAATATAGAACAGATCCAAAAGAATTTTATAATTTATAATCTCAAAATTAAGGGCAATACACCCTATCATATCCTCCTCATAGAAGCAAGTCTCTCCCCCATTGAGAGTATTGTCATGATTAGATACCTAACTTACAAGAACAATATAAACAACATGCATGACAAGAAGCACCACAAAATTGCTTCAAACTCTAGCCAAAACCACCAACGGCTCAAGCACGGATGACATACATATGCTAAATTTTGGCTAAATCATCGGGCAATACAAGAAGAAGCCATCATGCAGAATATTGATAATATTACAAATATTATCACTTCTAAATTTAAGGAGAATACATGGTGTGATAAAGAATTAGTGGATAAAAGGAAATTAAGATATTGTAAGGAGGTAGTCAACCCTAATTTAGAAGATCAAAAGTACCCCTCAGTTTTGAGAAGTGTAAAGAAGAAAATCAACATTGCTAAAATAAGAAGAAACTCTCACGAGCTACATAGTGAAAGTGGGCGTTGGACAATCCCCAAAACACCGTGGGATGAAAGAATATGTCATCTTTGTGATACAATGAGGGTAGAAGATGAAAAACACTTCCTCTTAGATTGCCCTATCTATACCCATATTAGATCCCAATTTAAAAATATTTGCCACAACACATATCTTCCTAACCTCCTCATTCATCAAAACTATGGTGATCTTGGAATGTTTTTCTCAATGTTTTTTAAGCATAGAAATACAATTTTAAAAAAATCGAAATAATCTCTTATCTTCTTAAGGTTCAATAAACCAATTGATCTAAGTACGCATTAGTCATCCTCAACATCATATAAATATAATATAATATAAAATTAATATTAAATTATTTTTTTAAATATAGATTTCAAAATATTAAATTTATAATTGATATTGAATTTATTTTTTTTACTATTAATATATATTTTTATGTGTAAATTTCAGGTTAAATAAGTAAGAAATTACATATCTCCCTTTTTAAACTATATTGTAGAAAATGTTTATCCTCATAATAATTTAAACAACATTTACAATATATCCAACATCAAATCAAATCTAATCTCTATCTAACAAAGAAAAAAACACCTATCAATCCACGTTTTCCATTTCACATGTGTTGTAATAAAATCAAAGACCCATATTGTAAAGTTGGCATTGTATATGGGTTGTTGACCCATATTTTAAACAATACTTAAGCCGTAATGAATGAAGTCCATCATTTAGGGTGGTGAAGGTGGTTATCCAAACAAAAATATTACTTGTCTAAATATGTCAACTTGACAGTGACGTGTAGGATTAGGGAAGTGATAAGTACATTAAAAGTCTTTAAAAAGGCGTAACATTTGTACACAACCATAGTGGGCAATAAGGCCACTAAGAACCATGATGTCACCCACAACCATAACATAGTGGCCAAGAAAGGAGATTTATAAAAAATTTAAAATGATTTTTATTGAATTTTTAGTATGGCATAGTCAACATATTAGGGTTTAGGATTTTTGGTTATTACCTTATCCATTATCATTTGGGAATTGAAGTTTGTTAGGTTAAATATCACCATCCCCCATTGACTAAATGGTAAAATTTTGATGAAAATTTAATATATATAACAAATTTGTATAACTAATTTTTAAAATTTAACCACCCCCCATTGACTAAATGGTAAAATTTTGATGAAAAGTTAATATATATAATAAATGTGTATAATTAATTTTTAAATTATATATATATATATATATATATATATATATATATATATATATAAGTTATGTAATTTATCACAAAAATTTATGTGAGATAATTTTATTAGCTTATTTTTAAGAAAAAAAAATTCAATGTGACAAATTCTATTATAATTTAGTTGTTAATCGATATTAAGGACAATTATCAATGGTTACTATTCACAAATGCATGTTGATTCAATGTCATTATTCAAGAAAAACCATGTCACCTAAAATAACTCATCGGTGGTTTGAAAGGGGGTGGACTTTCGCACCTGCTACATGCCTTTTTATCTTGGGTCGTTAACCTGTTTCCTATGTTCAAGGAGGACAAACTTTTAGCCAATGAGAAACAATTTTAAGTCTTACTCCAAGACTAATATTTCTAAAATACTTATTGCAACTAAGAATGACCGTGGAAATATATATATATATATATATATTGTGTGACTAGTGAAATCAACAACTAGCTGGGCATGTACTTGCATGACACAGGGTCGTGTTATCCAACTGCTACCACCATAACCTCCAGGTGTGCCCACGATGCCCCATACACGACACACAAGGTAAGTCGGGGTTTCAAAATGATTACTTCACATAACTGAGTGCCTTAACAATACACTCCATCACTGACTACCCTTCACCCCGGGGACATTGTGGAAATCTTTATACTCAAATAGTTAAACATCATTTTTTTTTGTAAGCTAGTAGTTTGTATTACCTTTCATAATCAAAATTTACATATGAGGTCTCAGAAACTAGTGTTGAGGCTGCCATGAAAGGAAACCAACCCCACCACCAGAGACACGAGTTCCATAAAATTTTGTTGTAGCAATTAATATCTAACATACTAACATGATGAATAATATATATAACTAAGCTAGGCCTATTAATATAACAAAAAAGATAGCTCTGTGGTTTGGTAGGCCAAATAGAGGCTAGGAAAAACAAAAAATAGCAATCCATGTAGATTACTTGCTTGTGTAGTTGTAGGGGAAAGCATGCTCAGACGATTTTGGCCACTTTGGCTCCATGGTAGCCTGTAGCAGTTTCTCTGTGGTGCGGCATTGAGTAGGGTCTTGTGCGACTGAGTCCAAAATCCAGTCTAGGCGCTTCTCCATCAGCTCCTGTCGAAAGTTCATCTTTCCATTGTCATGACGTAGCACCAAGATGGTTTCCCTCTGAGTATCAGTGAAGACTAGGTGAGGCGGAGGCAAAGGGACTAAACTGGAAGCTACATCTAGATTGGGGGGATGTGATCCTGTGGTGTAAGTCGTGGGAGGAAGAGTGCGACCACTTTGGGCTGAACGAGAGTTGGCTCTTAACGAACGACCTTGTGTTCTTGTCATAGAAAGACACTAGGATAAATCACGCAGAAGGGTGATGAGGGTGATACATGTGCGCGAGGCCAAGGGTAGGGGCCTGGAACAATGAAGGAAATCGATCATGGAAGGAGGAACAGGTGAAGGAAGGAGAACTCATTGGGAAGATGAATGAGTATAATGATACATCTTCACAGGGAGGGCAAAGAGATTAGCCTGCGGAAGCATCTGGAGAGCCATTAGAGTCACATGAGTGTCGTACCTGGTGGAGGACATTTGTAGGTGCATTTGCAGAGGTGAACATGGTTGGAATAAATGAGTGTCACTAGGGTGCCACCCTAGAAGAGGGGGGGGGGGGGGTTGATGNGGGGGGGGGGGGGGGGTTGATGTGCATGGGCTCATGTTCAACGTGGCTTCCAGTTGACACCCCATCTGGGGTAATAGTTAAACATCATTAAATCTTATATTTATTATAGATATTAAAGGTGTGTTGTTCTTTTTTGACATAAAAGCTCCCTCTGATTATTGATAAAACGATGTGTACATACTAGTTTTTAAAGGTTGATCTATGCATGTAGCCTCTATAAGCACTATCACAAATTACACAAAACATAAAAAATGAGCTATTTTATGCTAAAATGCCTCTTACATACATTTGGAAACTTTCTATATATTCAAAATCAACATAAGTCTAGAGAAACAAATCACAAGACGTTATGATCGAGCATAAACATTAAACAGTATAAACCAAGGCAACAATGGGTAGGGGCTCATCATGATCATTTAATGCTAGACCCCAACTGAAAAATAGGAAATCATTGTTAACTGCACACTACTCCCAACCATCATTTGCTAGTTATAGAGGCTTTGGAGTCTTTGAGATGGCCAACAACAAAGTAAAAAATGTGTTGTTATGTGCCAAAGGAGGAGGCCAATTGTGCTTGAGATCCCACCTCTTATGCACTTGTCAACATGCCCTATGACAGCCTTGCTATTAGTGGGATGTGAGTGTGTTGATAGGGAATGGGAAGGGCCAGGGGGCTCCTTGTACATGTTGTAGGGGGGCACCCCAATAATCTAACATTAGATTTTATGGGCATGCATTGTAAATTACAAGGACACACTCACACAAATTAGTGTGATAGCATACCATGAGAATGTTTGTGAAGGCTATTTATTGTTTAACAAGACTCCATCGTGTTTATTCAACAAAAAGTCAAGAACTTACTCAATGTTAAAGGAAGTTGTTGCATACCCTTCATTCCAACACCAACAAGAACCTCATCTTACTACCCCATTATTTAGGAAGATAGATAGAGGCATATGGACACTATCAATTTTTAGAGTAGTTAACATCAAATCTCTTTTACAATGCATGATCCAGATTATTTTGAGAACGATATGAAGGCAAAAATATAACTGAGATATAAAAAGGAAATACATAGAGATATGGCAAGGAACACAATAATACAGTAAAGCTTAGATTTTATTAATGACCATCTGAAAATACAAAGACCATAAAATGCACAATCACACAAGGTAGCTAGAATGGTGGTAGCTTATCTGTAAGGAGAGATGTTTCGGCTCTGCTCATTCACAAGAAGTTGATTATAGTGAAGCTCCAAAGGCCTTTTTTTAACATAAAACAAAAATGAGAAAACCCTAAACATCCAAAACACTAACCCCGGGAGATGAAATGCCAAAAGGTTTGTGGGTCTCGATGGGGGTAGTTGATGCATCAACTTCCCGAGGGCATAAATTTTGCATACGAACTCTATTTGGGGTGCTCGATACCTCGTCGGAAAGGTCTAGCCGAGGACACCACATTCTATTCAGCCTAGCATTTTTCAAAATGTACATTCTAGGTGTTGTCAAGCCAAAAAAACGTCATTTAGGGCCTCAAAACGGCCCCAAAAGTTTGAGACCTGAAAAGCTGTAGAAAAACGGTCAAGATGGAAAACTGTAATTTGAGCCAGTGGAATAGGTGGGTGGCCACCAATGTCCACTTGGATCAATGCAAAACCTAGATTTTGCATAAACAACATGTTCATTGTGGTGTATTATTCACTTTTTCCCGACTTAGATGTTAAGAGAGACCAGTCTTTCCATGTTTCTTCACAAGGGTTTGATTGAGTTCAATGTTGTATCTTTGAATCTCTTATTTTTCATACTTCTCTAACTCCTTGAACCAAATCTTGACATATTTCTCTCTTTTTTAGAGTCACAATTTAAAGCATCCCTGTCTCTCTTTGTATATTTTCTTTCATATGTTTCATTCACTAAGTTTGATCACTTGGGGCATTAATATTAAATTAAACTAACATAGATTTATCTTAACCAAAGATCTATTTTGAAAAAAGAGAGGTAAAATAACATGTACAAACCCTTCAATGCTAACTAAAAGATATGAGGTGAAGATAAATCTATACTACTATTTTTGTGTCGATGTTTTTATTTTATTTTACAGTAGATGTGGGACGTCAATGGGACATCAATGTTTACTCATTTTATATTATTAGTGTTACCCACATACCTATATATTTATATGGAGATTTCTTCCACCCAATTTAGAGATGTAGTGGTCCTCTTAATGATTAGCTAATTGCTAAATGAATATGTATTCCTTACTTTTTTTTCCTCGGAAAAATTCATAATTTCATTATATTATAACAAAATTACATACACAGATATATACAGGCTATTAAAAAAAACCTTGTATATATTATCCAACAAATTGTAGTTCTAAACTAATTATGAATACCAGACATCATTACTTCTAGTATCTTTTCCAATTTTCCCATATTCAGTCCCAAAATACAAGTAAAGTCGTCGACATTTAGCCCTCAAAATAGTGGGTATATCCCACCAACCAACAATATTGTACCATAAATACATTACATACAACCCAATAATTACACATATAGTTTTCCTTCACAAAATAAAAGTGCCAAGATGATCAAATATCCTAAATATCGTGAAAAGGTCTATGATAGAAGCCACGAATTCTGGTTGATGAATGTTCTTCAATATACCATTGTCCATATGCTAGTTGTGTGGCTTCTTTGGAAAGCTCGTCCGCCAATTGATTCTGCTCCATGTAAATATGTGAAAATGAAATGGAGTGAATTAAACCTTGTATACAAAGTACATCCTCTAACATCATAAACAATCGAGAAACATGGCAGTTGTGGACACCATTTGCCCAATTGATGATTATTAAAGAATCACCAAATACTTGAAATGTCTGACAACCCTGCTCCACTGCAAATAATAATAATAGTTTTAAGGCCATTACTTCTAAGTAGTTATTTGTGCCTGCTCCCAAGCCAGCTTTGAAAGTGTAGTAATGTGAATTTGTGATGTAGAGGCAACCACCCCCGCCACACATGAGTTGATCCGATGACGAAGCACCATCAAAATAACCCCACGGATGGTTATTGTCAAAAATATCCTCCCTGATAGAACGCGACTGAGCTAAAACTCCACCACCCGAGATGTGTAAGGAAACCAAGATCCCAATACCATTGACAACAACCCTCTCAGCCGATATGTATACATCATGGAAGATAAACCTATTCTGAGTAATCCATATCCCCCGGGCCAGAATTATAGGGAAGGCCTTGATCTTGCCGCCTCTCACATAGACATGACTGCAAAGTCAATTCAAAAGTGTTTCCCTGCCTGATCCGCAGGATCTTTTGAATGATTATGGTTGAGTTTTAAACTTGCATGTATAAATTAACCATTTGAGAATTTAATGAAAGAATGAGGAAAGAAGAGGATTATATCA
>ML811303.1:571860-588968 GCA_009831015.1 Picea engelmannii
ATAACTCTGCTCTGAATGACTGTCTTTGGCCTCAAACAGGCCTGGTTTATATAGCATTGGAGTTGGTTTCACATCCCCAACTTCCTCCAAGAATCTGGCCTCCAAAAATGCCCAATATCCCCCAAAAATGGAAGAAATCTGCTCAATATAGGCATAATAAATTAAAAAAAACCAAATTCTGTTAAAAAAAACCCACTAATATAAAGTTTTTGGGCGCTAGCCCCCAAATGTCGTGCGCGCCCCTGGATTTTCGGTCATATGATGCCCCATGTGGCCACGCGCTCGCGCGCTGGCCCCTTTTCGTTGGCTCCAGCCCGAGTCTCGTGGCGCGCCATATGGCCACGGGGCTAACGGTCTAACCCCTGCCCGGCGGATGTATAGGGATAAGCCCCGTTTGTTTTGACAGCAGTCATATGTGGTGGCGTGTGACCAGGGCTGAGCCCATACTCCCGCCGTGTATTTTGGTAACGGTCGCATAGGGTGCGGTCGTGTGCGCCGAGGGCTGGGGCCAAGCCCCGGCCAGTTTTCCCGCCATATGAAACTTGATTCAACATAAATACAATATGTTTCGATTCATATAACAAGCACCGCCGTCGCCCAAGTGGCTAGCCCGATGTTGCTAAGTCGTTCACCCGCCCGGGAGGTCGCGGGTTCGACCCCCGGCGACGCCGACACATATTTTACAAACCAAACCAACGGCCAATAAAATGGTGCCACGTGGCAGTCCCTGACTGGGCCACGTGGCACCTTAAAAACCAATCAAACCACGACACGTGTCGAACGCTGATTTGCCCACGTCTGCCGCCACGCGTCATTGCCGTACTGCCACCTGTCGTGCTGCGTCAGCATGTCGTACGCCCTGTCAGCCTGCCACGTCATCCGCTGACGTCAGCCTGCCACGTGTCACCCTGTCAGTGGTGACACGTGTCACTTCCGTGCTGGTCCAACCGTATGCCGAAAATGCCAGATCCACCTGACACGTGTCGCGTCCTGGTGATGCCACGTGTCCTCTGTACGGATCTACCACGTGTCACCTTCTGGAGCCGCCACGTCAGTTGTAAGGCACTGCCACGTCAGTTGTACGGTCTTGACACGTGGACTGTACGGACTGTACAGTCATCCCCTTTTTTGCCTGTTTGACTTTTCGGACAGAATGCGATATCTTCTCCATACGGACTCCGTTTGACGAAGTAAATATACCACCGGAACCAGGAAGACGAGACGGACGCAATGGCATAGGTTTCGTCGCATTCCGAGCACTTTCATTTTTGAGCATTTTTCAAGCCCTATCAGGCTTCTGGATCCGATTTCGGATCACTGCCAACACCTGAGAGTGGGCATCGAAATCCCAGCAAATGCCCAAACATCCCTAACATAGGAACATTGTAAAAAAAGATGATCCATTGTTTCTAAGTGTGTTTTGCAGAGAGCACATCGTCCCGAGCCAAAGAAAAGTTGTTTTTGTAAATTATCCCAAGTAGGTAATTTATTTGCCAAAATCGACCAGACCAGAAGCTTCCCTTTCGCCGGACAATGTTGTTTCCAAATCTTCTTCCACCACCAAATAGTTTCTCTCTAATGTAAATCCACACTTCATTTAATGTGTCCCACATGAGGGGTATATTGGCCATCCCAAAGTAATTCATCATCTCTATCAACCAGTCGAATAGAGGCATCCCTGAGAGCCTGTAAATATCTGTCCCAGTGAATGGGGTCCTCCTCATGGAGACCTAGCCTGCACCCCGACAACCAACCTTGATTCCAAATATTAGTTTGTGTGGGGTCCCCGACCTATGCAAGATTGTAGTAACTGCCCCGAGCCAATCTATTCTATGTACCTGCAGGTAATAAATTCCCCAACTTGCAACCAGGCCATGAATCCATACCAAGACGAACCGACCGACCAGAACCAACCCTCCATACCATGTTATTCCCAATTAGATCAAAAGCCTTAATCACAACTTTCCAGATAATAGAAATAACTGATGAAGTTTTGTTTATATTTCAAATCCAATCTAGAGTAGTGAGAGGAGCAATGCATTTTTGATATACTACTCTAGTCCAGAGGCTAGTAGTTTTTATCAAATGCCATGAGCACTTCGTTGCAAGAGCTTTTGAAAATAAAAAAAATATTCTTCAAACCCTAGCACCCTAAAGCCTTCAGAACAACAATCCGCTCCCATCTAACCCAAGGCAACACCTTTTTTATCTTTGTTCCCCTGCCACAGATAAGAAAAACACAGCCTCCTGACCTTTTCCAAAATACCTTTTGGAATCCAAGATAAAGATATTCAGTAAACTGGGATAGCCTCCAAGACCGCCTTCATTAGAATTAATCGGCCAACCCGAGACAACCAACAATGGCTCCAAACCTTTAATCTTTTATCTAATTTTACAATGAGCCACATCCAGTCCATCTTCCGATAGTCATTTGGTTTTAACTAAAAACCAAGATATTCCAATCCCTCATCCAAATCAAAAACTTCAAAGGGGAGCCTAGTAGTGATGTATAAAGACTCCCCCCCATCCAAATATGCAAGGGTAATATTGGATTTCTGTTCATTAATTAACATACCTGTCGCTTGTTTAAAAGGAGTTAAGCCATCACAAATATTTTCAGTGTCCCTTCTAGAGTCATCACATAAAATTAATATATCATCAACAAAGAGTAAATGAGAGATGTGTAAACCCAGAGAGATCTTTATGCCTCTAAAATTTCTTGTAGACTTTGCCTTGTTCAAAAAACGACTGAGATATTCAGCTACCAATAGAAAAAGGAGCGGAGATAGGGAGCACCCTTGTCTAACGCCCCTATCCACTTTGAAGAACGAGGATGCTGAACCATTAATCAAAATGGAGAAAGAAACAATTGTAAGGCAACCCATAACCCAATTTGTGAAGACCACCCCAAAACCAAGGTTTATCAACATCATTTGAATATAAAGCCAATTTACTCTATCATAAGCTTTCGATAGGTCAATTTTACAACCACCCCTTTAAGTTTTCTACTTTTCATGCTATGTAAGCCTTCATGTGCAACCCCAATAGCCTCACGAATCTATCTGCCCGCCAGAAATCCAAACTGTTCACTTGAAATATTCCTAGAAAAAATATATTTTAGTCTCCTGCTGATAACTTTAGAGATGATCTTGTAAAGACAGTTGCATAATGAAATAGGTCGAAAGTCATCAAAGGAGGAGGGGTTATCGGTCTTGGGTATTAATGCTATGAAAGTGGAATTTAGTGGTTCATGAATATGACCATTTATCCTTGATTCTTCCACCACTTTTAAAATATCACTGCCCAACAAGTCGTAAAAACCCATATAAAATTCAATCGGCCAACCATGAGGACTTGGGCTTTGACCTTTTTGAAAAGAATGCAAGACTTCCAATAATTCATTTTCTGAGACCTCCTCCATCAAGGACAAAATCTCTTCCTCCTCAACAAAACAAGGGAATAACCTTACAACTTTAACAATTTCAACAATGGAGGTTCCCTCATGTACCTTGAAAAGATCTTTAAAATGTGAAATTCCCAATGCAGATAGACCTTCAAAGGAATTGACAATTTGACCATCACCCTAATTTAGTCCCCATATAGTGTTTGTCATTTTCCTACCTTTGGCATAAGAGTGAAAGAATTTTGTATTCTTATCCCCACAGGTAAGCCAAATAGCACGACTTTTTAGTCTCCACAAGGCTTCCTTATCTGCCAGTAGAGCCCTCTTCCTAAATTCTAATCTGACAAGATCTTCCTTGCCCTCACTGGTACAAAACCCCCGACCATTGCCATCCTGCCAATCCAACAGAGTCTGTTCAACGAGTTTTAACTCCTGCTCCTCTTTTACTTTTTTCTCATGTGCCCAAGTGATGGTTTCCTGCTTGATTCTTTTCAAATTTTCCAAAAAATGTACAACAACATGAGTATCTGGATTTTTCCTGATGGGTATCCACAACTTACAAACCAATGCTTGATATTCCAGATCCTTCAACCATCCCTCAAAAAATTTAAAAGGTCTGGGAGCACGATAGACCCTACCACACAACTCCAAGACAATCGAATTGTGGTCTGATTCACCGCCACAGACAACCCATTGACGAACAAGTGCCATGGACTCAACAAGTTCCTCCGCCATAATGAAACGATCCAGTCGTTTAGCAACACAATCTTCACCAATCCGTCTATTTCTCCAAGTCGGCTTTAATTTTATAGGCTCAATATCCAACAACCCATGTTGATCCAGGAAGTGAATAAAGTAATTGGTCAAGGGATCCGAGTTTGTTCTAGGACCCCAGATCTCCGCCGCACCCAAGGAGAAGTTGAAATCGCCACCCATAATAGCCTCCTTAGTAGAAAACCAAGAACATTTAGCCAGGAAATCCCAATAACGTTGCCTATTAGAGTAAGGTCTGTAGATGTTTACTAGAGTCACATAACAACCCAACTCAATAGAGAAAACATTGAGACCGATCCCTGATTCAAAACCCCAAACTTGTTCACAATTGCAATTCTTAAGAGACCAACCAGTGGCTAATCCCCCAGAGTGACCCTTTGCATCCACCGCCGCTAAGGACCAACCTGGCATCAAATATTCTGATGACGCAAGCACTGATTCACTAATCTCCAGAGTTTCTTGTAGAAAAATAACATCTAGAGAGACAACATCAACTAACCTTTTTAAAGACGTTTTTTTAGTAGGGTTCGCCAACCCCCGACAATAAAAGGATAGGATTTTCATAGAGAAACCACTTCGTGGGATTGCTTTGCTCTAAGTGCCCATTCAATGGAAGATTGTCTACCCGAGGCCAAGTCAATTCTGGCTTGATCTTGTGCCAAGACTAAGTGTGACTTCCTGCCTCGACCTCGAGTCGATAATGGAGCCCGTGATAAGGAATCCAAACCACGTCCCACGAGCTCCTCATCACCACCCACACAATAGTCCTCAATTAAAATGGACCTGTTACGTAGAGAATAATAGACCCTACTCGCATCAAATGACGAGTTTCTAGAGGTTGAATGGGAACAAAGGTGGGGAAAGGTCCCAGATAATTCCAATAAGGAGATAGAAAGGGAAGGAGCGGGCGCCACAATAGTGGTGGGACCATTAGATGAAATACCCAAATTATCCACAGCCTCAACGGATTTCATAGAGGAAGAAACCATTAAATCACAATTGTACCCCAACTCCTTGTTACCCACAAGAGTGACAATCAGAGTGATAAGTGGAGGAGGGTAAAAATCCCCAACAATAAGAACTTTATATATAACCGCCATAGAGCAGGGCAAAGGGGGACCAATGGAGAAAAACAAAGATGAAATAGCAACATCCCCCAAACTGCCCGATAGATACAAATAATCAAAATTTAAATTAGAGACAATCAAAGTATTGGTAGTCGACAACTTACCCGACAACAGTAGGGACCTTGGACAAGCCTTTTTTGTTGACTTCTGTACCTGAGACAGATCTGTGCCCTTTCCAAGCGGGCCAATACCAGTAGAAGTACAAGGATGCCACCTCCTACCTAATCCAGAATCAAGAATCTTTGTTGCCTCCACTAAGATATCCCCTGAAACCCCAGTCGCCAAGTCCGTTTGCCTCGACGCAACAAGTAGATCTTTACCCGTTGAGCCTCACAACTTCCCCTTGAAAGACAATTTACACTCTGCAACACTGTGTCAATAGATATGGCATCTATGACACCTGAAGGGAATGCCTTCATAGTCCAAAGGATGGATAAAGGATCCAGACGTCGTCTCAATAGTCAAATCTTTAAGTAACCCTGAATGAAGATCTAGCCTCACCAAGATCCTGGCCACAGACATCAAACCAGTCTCCTCAAAAGACATATCCGCTTCAATATAGTTCCTCAATTTGTTTCCAATGGCCGCAAAACGCACATAGTTCCAACAAACGAACCCAAATGGGTACCACATCCACCCGCTCCCGCTTAGCATCAAAATTTGGAGTCCATCTTTTAAGGACAATTGGCATCCTCGCTATACTCCAAATTTTCGACAAAACCCAAGACACATCTTCCGTGGCAGAGAAAAGGAAAGCAAACTAGCCCTTAGCTAGAAGCCCGATACTTGGAGGACCCGTGATATTAGCCCCCCATGTATTATCCACCCAATACCTCAGGAAAACAATGCCTAATCGCTTCCTGCCCACCACCACCATCTCATAAAACTCCACCACACTGTCCATATCAATGTCTTCACCAAATACCAGGCTTTCCGAATCAACCTTGTCCTGTGCACACTGTGTACCTCTATGCGCTGAATTCGTTTCACCCCCCGCGAACTTCTGACCCACCGTAGCCCCTGCCCTAGCAAAATCTTGAGAACCGATATTATGTAGAGGAGATTCATGTATCACTGTAGCCCTGGCTACCACCCCGACCCCCTGAAAATACTCCCCCACCGTCACCACAACCTCCAGAAAAGTGCCTGCGTCGTTGAGAACCTCCGATGGAGAGAAAGGGACATTTGAGATCGATTCCAGGAAACCCTTATGTTGTGTACCCTAGTTGTCCCCATCGAAAAGAGCCCTAGGCTCGAGACCGTTGCACCCTAAACCACCCTCAACCAGAGTCGAAAAAAGTTCTAACCCATGACCCAAACCAGTAAAAGAATCCACAAGAAACCCACTAACCAGCTATGAGGAAAATACCATACCTTCCAAAGAAGACAACTCGGTCTTTTTCGTTATATCTGAGCCCGAGGCTGTTGACAACACAGACACCGAACCCACTGAGCCCACTGCCAAAACTCCCTCCGAATCGCTGACAAGTAGCTTTGGATCCCCTGCCAATAGATTCCCCCATTGCCCACTCGGATCTGACAAAATCTTTGAGTCCCTTGTCACCTACATTCATGCGGAGTGAATGAGTGGAAGTGTGCACTCAAAAGTCTTAGGAGAGCTGCACTGAAAACCCAATTCACCAATCACAAGCCATGCCGGACCAGTTCAGAACCGGTCCCCGACCGTGGCCCCTCCTGCGAACCAACAAACTACAACCACGACAATGCAGTGCGAAACCCTAGCCGCCATCGCCATATGTATTCCTTACTTGATCTCTTCCTTTTTTATAAAACACGTTGCATGGTTATATATTTATGGATATTAAATAATATACTATTTTTAATCTATTAAAATTTTAATATCTCCTTTCTAGAGACAATTGCATTAAATCTAATTACAACCAACATTTACATTAAATCTAATTACAACAAAAAATGAACATTAAGAGTTACTAAACATAATCCCTTGAGAATTAAAAAAAACATTTTTTTTTTAATACAATTCTAAATTTATTTTGTGAGTGCACTAAAAAACAACATAAAAAATTAAAAAAAACTAATTATGAATATTACATAATATAATAATAATAATAATAATCTATTTTTAAGGTGGGTCAAGCCACACCAAATTGGTGTATGAGATCCCTTGTTTGTGGGACAAGGGACCCCCTTCGCTCACTTTGACTAGTAAAATCTATGGAAATATACATACCCTACCCTACCCTGCCTTACCCCCTCTGAATTTGAACTTGTTACCATACCATACATATACTATTTTTAACATATTAAAATAATTTTTATAATTTAAAAATCTCCTTAAAAACGTGTTAAAATAATTTGCACACTTCTAAAATCTCGGCATCTAAACACAGTTAAATTAAATCTAATTACAACCCAAAAATGAACCTGAGGAGTTCCTAGACATAATCCCTTAAGAATTTTAAAAAGCAAAAAAATATTTTAATAAAATTCTAAATTTGACAGTGGACTAAAAAGCACCCTAAAAAGAATTAGAAGGGATAAAATTTACTACAAATAGCTAAAAAACAATAGAAACAAGTGTGTCATTGGTCAACCACTTGCCACGTCCGCAAGTGACGACGATGGGCTGAAGGGATTCTCCATACAAGATCCGGGAGATCTCAGCCGTCGACACATATTGAACACACGTGGCATTTCCGTGACCCCACCTACTACTCCCGGGCGGGAAGATTTCGCCGTGAAATATGGCCGGCGCCGGGTTACGTCCATCCAACACGCGAACCAACAACACAATCGGAGGCCTATAATTAATGCTTATGTTGTTACATGTGAACACCCTACGTTTTGCGGTTAGAGTTCAGAAGGGTTGAGTTTTTTGGGTTATATTTGTGGGTAGTTTGATTTCAGAGTCCTTTGTGTAGAGACCCGGCTTCATTGCCTTCGCTTGTCCTCTATTGTGGTCTCTCGCAGATTTGCGGGATTAAATCTATCGACGAGGCCTTTTTCGGTCCGATCAGGTATGTGGGATCTTACTTTTGTCTATTGAAAATGATCGAGAATCGTTTTATCCTTTTTTGGGTCCGGTCTCAGCATGGATTTGTTATTGGGATTTATTAAAGAAACCAGTTCTGAAATCTGGATCCATGGTTGCTTGTGCATAAGAAGGCCAATCTCTGATCCTTTTGTGGCATACGAAAACACATGATAGTGTATTCTCCTTCTCTGTATTTGATCTTTTGGGCATCCATGGTCTGTGAAGTTTCTGGATCCAAGGTTTGATTTTGCAGAAATCATATGATTTTTGTAGGGATTAAATGTATGTGCAGATAAAGACCAAATTTTTCACGGCTACATTATTTGGAATAATGATCGATCCGTATGTTTGAGGTGCTTATCTGAGGCCTGGCTTGCCTTTTCTTCGGGACATGTATAGGTGCACTAATGGTATTTCACATTTCACCTTCACTTCTGTGGGGTGATTTGCAGAGTACCCTGGGTCATCGCTACTGTTATAACTGGAATCGGGAGAGCGTGAACTGTGAAGATCAAAATTCTAGTTTGGAACTCCCAAACTACAGTTTGAACCTTTAACTTCCTTCGCTCAAAATGGAAATTTTATCCATGAAATTTTTAGGCCATGTCTTTTCTGTGAAAGAAATAGAATCGGTGTTTGCATGGAGTTTAAGCAATTCTTGATGGATTCATCAATCGATTTTTTTTTGACAGAATAAAAAACAGATCGGTATAGTACACGATCCTTAGTCATTAGATAAATCATTCTGGATAACACTCTGTATACAAATACTTCCAATAGACTTTAGCTGGCAATACATAATTGGACATCCTTCCTTGCGGTCTTAACTTTCTGTGATTCTGATTTTGTTGTTAATTGATTCTTGTTTGAGTTGAGGAGACTTGGACAACTGAAATGTACGTGCTATAAATGTAAACTATGTTACTAGCAGCTTGAGCAAGAGATCTGTTTCTTGTATCGTTCCCATTTCTGTTCTTGTTCCCATCCCTGTCTTGACAGTACATTAGTATATTATTAATCATTTCTTTGTCCAAAACATACATTGGGTTCATGTTTCTTATCCCTTTAATTCCCTAGGTCTGTTTCTTGTCTTGTTATTGTTCTCTGCTTTGTTTCTTGTTTCCTGTATTTGGCAACACACCATGCAAGGTGCTTATGTTATAATATAGCTCGGGGGATATAAACAAGTCATCAAGCCTGCATCACATTGAGCAGAGTTCCTTTGACTTAGATGCCAAGTTCAAGGGGCGACTATTCTTCCAAAATCACCAAGACTTGCACCCATGCTCATCCCTTTGAAATTCATGCCATTTGGGTGGGGCAGACCATAACAAGAGCAGAACCCTATTTGATGGCTTAATACTCTGTCGACCTTGCTAGTGAACCAATACCCCATTGCCAATATTTCAAATTTGATATTGTCAAGGAAATCGATTTGAATCTGCAACCATTACGTTGTGCCATCTTCATTATTGGTAATTTCACAGTGGTTAATGACTCAGGCTCCTCCATCGGCCCAGCCATTGATTAGAGGCCACTTAGTTGACATGCTCTCTGTATCGTGACCATTCTGGCTCTCTCTATCTTCTTTTGCAGGGGTGTTCTTTACTGTAGTTGAGGGTTTTTCCCCACATGTATTTTTGCATTTGTTTTTGTTGTTCTCATGAAAGGAGATTCTTCAAGAACTCCTAAATTGGCTATCAATACTTTTTGTACTCTTGAGTCACTTAGTTATATCTTTGGTCACCAGTGGACATTAACATAATTTGATTTTTTCTTATCTGGCCAACCTGTAATTATTTGACTATACTGTCCATCTCTTGGTGATTTAGAAAGCAACCCTTTGTTTTTACTGATAGCATTAAAAGGCATGCTTTTGAGAGCTATTATTAGAAATCTGATTTCTGATTTGTTGATATTGATAAACATGAAGTTATTTCTTTTAGGATAGCATTTTTTGGTGGATAGAGCAAAGATCTCTTTGTAATGCATGAATTGTACTCTTTTAGACAGATATAAAGCATTTGATGAAGAAAATATTAATGCGCTGTCTTTATGATTGAGTGCAGTATTCTTGGTGTTATTTTGTGCTTTTAATTACCTATTATTTTCTATTCCCTGCATTGACAGGGCTTTTATGTTGATGCTGTAATTTCTTTTTAATATTTTTTTCGTTTTCTAGACAAAATAGCCACTATCATCTTTCTTAAAATGCTTTTTGCGGTGCATTCTGCAGTTTTTGAGAATGGCATCAACTGCAACAACCACAGGATGGTTGAGAGGAAGAGTTAAGGCTGTACCTTCAGGAGACAGCCTTGTCATAATAGGGAGTGCAAAGACAGAATTGCCACCTGAAAAAACAATTACACTGTCGTCTCTTATGGCTCCCAAACTGGTATGTTTTCTCTTCTTAAACGTGTTTTGAATGTAGCATTCTCATTCTGAAATCTTCTTCAGCTGTGATAAGGGAGCTTCTCCATTCATTTTGATATTAGATCATAAATCCTTGAGCTTTTTTCTTAAATCCTTGATATTAGATCAAGGATCCTTGAGCTTTTTTCTTAAATCCTTGATATTAGATCATAAATCCTTGAGCTTCTGAAATTTGTAGTTTGAAAGGCATTGGCTTCTTTTACTCCTTTTGTAATTAAATGTTTAGCAGGGTCATTGATTGCTGTAAAAGGTGTTGAGCTCATTTTTATTCAAGTTGTATTATTTAAATGGAATTTCAATAAATCAGAAATCTTAAGGCTTTGGTTACCACTTTTAACTTTATTTCTCTCCTAACTATCAAGTTTGATCAGCAAGTAAATTTGACATCTGTTCTGATTGCCTTGTGCTTTGGTTACCATTTTTAACTTTAGTTCTCTCCTAACCATCATGTTTGATCAGCAAGTAAATATGACATCTGTTCTGATTACCTTGTGGTTATGAGGAATACATTTCCATTTTTTCTTGGTTAGTTTTCGTTCATGTTGAAGCTATTTCTAGAGCCAATGTCAATGTGTCTCAATGTGTCTTAACCATCCATTGCTTTTGAATTTTTTGTTATTATTGTTAGTTGAAAAGCAGTATGTTACTTTCATACCTCCCTCTTTCTGTCACAGATGTTTATTTTTTAACAAGTTGGATTAACTTTACATTTACCTGATGCAGGCTCGCAGAGGAGGCATTGATGAGCCATTTGCGTGGGAAAGCAGAGAGTTTTTACGGAAACTTTGTATTGGGAAGGTGTGGATTATGGCTGGCTCTTGTGCGTGGTCTGCATTTCTGATTTGGAACAATTATAAACATTATGATGAATTTCAATTTTTCCCTGGTTCCTGCAGGAAGTCACCTTTCGAGTAGATTACACTGTGCCGTCTATTGGAAGAGAATTTGGCTCAGTGTTTCTTGGTGACAAAAATGTTGCCCTGACAGTTGTATCTGAAGGTTGGGCAAAGGTACTACTATTTTTACAGTCTTGATTCCCATATTCATGGTCCTTCTAGGTACTCATCAATTTAGTGGGTATCACAGAAGTTGTATTTTCAATCTTGACATTGGTTTTGTTACAGTTTACTTACTTGGAACAGTGCCTCTCACAACCTTATTTAGAGTTTTTGATACATAATGTGATGTTGCAAATGACAGGTCAGGGATCAAGGACCACAGAAGGCAGAAGCTAGCCCTTATTTAGCAGAGTTACTGCGGCTTGAAGAGCAAGCCAAGACACAAAGTTATGGCCGGTGGACCAAGGTAACTTCTGGATTTAGCTATTATGACAATACTAAAGTATCTGTTTGTTAGCCCATACTCATAACCAAGTGAGCATGCCTGAAGTATGAAATGTGTTTGTGGCAGACACCTGGTGCTGCAGAGGCATCCATCCGGGACCTGCCTCCATCAGCTATTGGAGATCCAAGTAACTTTGATGCAATGTCCCTCTTATCTGCAAATAAAGGAAAACCTATGGAAGCTCTTGTGGAGCAAGTTCGAGATGGCAGTACAGTACGGGTTTATTTGCTCCCTACATTTCAGTTTGTGCAAGTTTTTATGGCAGGGATCCAGGTGAGACATTTGGTGTATATTGCTGTGTATTAATATTTAGAAGTGAGTTTTCTTGAACCTTGGATATATGCCAAGTCAGTAGTCTAATTATTTATTATTGGTCTGTTTTACATAAAGTCTCCATCTATGGGAAGAAGACCTGCTGTAGTGGAGACCCCAGCACCCACTGAAATAGTTTCAGATGAAACAGATGGCGAAGTTGAATCTTCTTCATCTTTAACAACGGCACAGAGGCTTGCTGCGTCTACAGCTGTAGCGAATGAAGTTCTGCCAGATCCATATGCCAAAGAGGCAAAACATTTCACTGAAATTAGAGTGTTAAACAGAGATGTGAGTTAGTCAATGGCTTGATTTCTGAGCAGATTCTTTCAAATTCTTTCTGGTTTTGTTCATGTGTGTTGATTCATTGGTTGATATCTACATTTGCTTACCATGTCTGCAGGTTCGGATTGTGTTAGAAGGTGTTGATAAGTTTAGTAATTTAATCGGTTCAGTATATTACCCTGATGGTGATGTTGCAAAGGACCTTGCATTAGAACTTGTAGAAAATGTGAGTTAGCAATTTCATGTATATATCCAATGCTTCTCTATTGTCCAGCAATTGTCATCTTCCAAGCACATTAAAGTTTTGAGGTTCTGATGCCATATAGTTCACTCTTTTAGTTTATGGATTGGTGTTTTAACATATTTGTTGATGAATGCTTCCTCTCTGTTTTTCTATTTCATTTAGGGTTTAGCTAAATATGTTGAATGGAGTGCTAGTATGATGGAGGAGGATGCCAAAAGGCGCCTAAAGAATGCTGAGCTCCAGGCAAAAAAAGATCACTTGAGGATCTGGATTAATTATGTTCCACCTCCTTCTAATTCAAAAGCAATTCGTGATGACAAGTTTACTGGAAAGGTTTGTCTTTATTTGCAGTGACTGAGTGAAGCAAACCACAGCTGCTTATTTCTATGTGCTGAAGATCTGGAATATTTGCAGGTTGTGGAGGTTGTTAGTGGAGACTGTATTGTTGTTGCTGATGATTCTGCTCCTTATGGGAGCCCTTTGGCGGAACGTCGGGTGAATTTGTCAAGTATCAGGGCGCCAAAAATCGGCAATCCAAGAAGAGATGAAAAACCAGCTCCATATGCTCGTGAAGCGAAGGAGTATTTACGTAGCAGACTCATTGGCAAAGAGGCATGCTCAACTGTGTAACAGTTGTATTTACGTGCTGTTTACAAAATATAGTTCTAAATTGTTCAATGCTATCTGTACAGAGGGATTGAAATTTATTATTTGTACACATTTTGCAGGTCTATGTAACAATGGAATATGCCAGGAAAGTTAGCATGACTGATGGCCCTGCACCACCGCCACCATCATCGGGAACGGCAGATTCAAGAATAATGGATTTTGGATCGGTTTTCTTACAATCTCCGTTAAAGACTGAGGTGGAGGATGTTGTCCCTACAATGACATCATCTAGCCACCCAGAGGGTGTTAATGTGGCAGAAATGGTGGTTGCAAGGGGATTTGGTACAGTGATTAGACACAGGGATTTTGAAGAGAGATCAAACTTTTATGATGCTTTACTTGCTGCTGAATCACGAGCAATGCAGGGGAAGAGAGGAATACACTCAGCGAGGGAGTCTCCTGTGATGCATATAACAGACCTTTTAATGGTGAATATTTTTAAATGTTTTAATTTGTGAATAATATCTATGATCTTTTGCTGTGGCAAGTTACAATCTTGAATTGATTTATTAGTTTGTACAAATAAACACGCATTTTCTGGTCTGAAAATTTATCATTCTCAAAACATTCTGTGCAGGCACCAGCTAAGAAGACAAAAGATTTTCTACCCTTTTTGCAGCGAACCAAAAGACAAACAGCTATTGTTGATTATGTCTTAAGTGGACATCGTTTTAAGCTGCTAATTCCAAAGGCAACGTGTGCTATTGCATTTTCGTTTTCAGGCGTGAGATGCCCAGGGCGTGATGAACCATATGCAGATGAAGCAATAGCATTTATGCGCAGAAAAATTCTGCAGCGGGATGTTGAGGTATGTGGGTTGTGTGTGGTGGAGCATTGAATTCAAATATATTGCGACACTGATTCAGTTGTATAAGAGTTCTAGTAAGGACTCAGTGGGTTTCACTTATGACAGTATAATGCTTATAGTTATTATATTCATTTGATATTTGGAAATGTAATAGATTCATAGAAATTATGCTGTTCACAAAAGGTTTCTATTAGTTATAGCAGCACAACTTATTTGCATTTTGGTGTGTGTGGAGGACTGATCTATTACAGAATTCTAATGGTAGATTGGGTATTCTGTGATTTCAGGTTGAAATTGAAACAGTAGACAGGACTGGCACATACTTGGGATCCCTTTGGGAGTCCAAAACAAATATGGCAGCAGTACTGTTAGAGGCTGGTCTTGCAAAGCTGCATCCATTCTTCAGTACTGAAAAGACAGTTGATGGCCACCTTCTAATTCAGGCTGAAGAAAATGCACGAAAGCAACGTTTGAAGGTTTGCTTTTTTACATCATCAATTGTTTCATTATGCACTAAATAAATAAATTACTTTGCTGTCAAGTTTCTCACTTGTATGATTTAGTCAGCTATAGTTTGTCTATCTGTCAAGAAAGACAGATGTTACATATGTTTATAGAAATATTGTTACTAACTTCTTGAAATTCAGGTCTGGGAAAATTATGTTGAAGGCAAAGAGCCTGCTAATGGATCTGCTTCTGAATCTACTACAAAAAAGGAGGTTTTGAAGGTAGTTCTGCATATTTTGAGACATTGATGATTAAAGTCAAGGCATTTGGCATTTTCATGTTTGAAAGCTGAAAATCTCTAAAACTGTGTAGGTTGCTGTTACGGAAGTACTTGGTGGTGGAAAATTTTATGTTCAAATTGTTGCTGACCAGAGAGTCTCTAGCATTCAGCAGCAGCTTTCTGGGCTGAGCCTCCAAGACAAGCCTTCTGTGGGATTCAACCCAAAAAAGGGAGATATAGTTCTTGCTCAATTTAGTGCAGATGATTCCTGGAATAGGGCAATGGTCAGTTATTTTTCAAAGAATATATTATCTGATATTTAGTTGAACATGTGATGTCAATTAGGATTCTATCACTTGCATTTTAGAATGAGATGGTTATATTTTATTAGAGTTGTCTTTGTTTTTCTTAATTAATAATATTTATTTGTGCTCAACGTATAGGTTGTAAATGCCCCTCGAGGAGGAAGTATAGCCTCCCCAAAAGATGAGTTTGAGGTTTTCTACATTGACTATGGGAACCAAGAAACTGTAATTTACAGTAAATTACGACCTCTAGATCCCTCAGTTTCTTCTGCTCCTGGTCTTGCGCAACTTTGCAGCTTGGCATACATAAAAGTACCTGGGTTAGAAGAGGATTTTGGCCAGGAGGCAGCAGAATATTTTAGTGATTGTACACTCAGAAGTTCCAAGGAGCTCATGGCTATGGTAGAGGGTAGGGACACCACTGGAGGAAAGGTAAAAGGTCAAGGGACAGGAACTGTCCTACTAGTAACTCTTGTTGATGTTGAAGCAGAGACAAGCATAAATGCTACCATGCTACAGGTATTGTTGAGCTTTTCTTTTCTTGATAAGCACTGAGAATTTAATCTGTCTGAAATAACTTTCATGCATGATGCATAGTTGAAAAAATGCTGAGTTAGTCCGACAAGTATCTGCAGGTCAGACCCTGACCCTCAAGTAACCTGAGAGTGGGTTATTTGCAGCCTGGCGATTTCAACCCATGCACAATTGGAAAAACTTGTCTATGTCAAAAATAAATGCGAAAGCAAAAATAAAAACCCTCATTTTAAATGTAATATGCTGCCGAGTTTTTTCTGAGCTTTGTCGAGTCATTCATGGAGCCGAGTTTTCAAACATTGACATGATGATTTTATGATATTCTGTTGATCTCCTTTCCTGAGCATTTCTTGAACAGTTATTGATTACATTGTATTTCCTCTTACAGGAGGGTCTGGCTCGATTGGAAAGGAAGAAGAAATTTGACACCAAGGAAAGGCAATCTGCTCTTGATAATTTAGAAGAGCATCAGCAAAAAGCCAGGCAAGGCAGGTTGAATATCTGGCAGTACGGGGATGTTGAGTCAGATGAGGAGGAAGTTCCCGCTTCCCGGAAAGGTGGTCGTCGGTAGGGTTGTCAAACTTGGCGTAGTAGTATAGCTTTGTAGAACTAGTGGTTTTTATAGTCCGGATTGGTGGTACTGGCTTGCCCTTTCAATCATATAGCTTGGGCAGTTTTGAGCATATTAATTTATAGATGTAGTGTGTTATTTTGGCATTGAAGTCTAATAATCTTCTCTAATTATGGGGGAAAGCTGGTTGTGATTCTGGAGGCAATCTGAACTAACTCAATCCAGAGACAAGAGTCATCCGCGTTTCTCATTGTGAACATTTATTTTTATGTGCGAATAAAGCAAATGTACATTGTATGGCAGCTTTAAAATTGTGCACTGTCTACCTTGCTATTTTTAATTCAAATTCTCACAGATGTGCAGTGTAATGAACTCTTGTAATTTTCCAAAGTTGATTTCCATGCTAATGGACAAATGTGTTGCTTATGAGCTTACGGCATGTGAAAGGGTTTCTTTACAAATATAAAAATGCAAATTGTATGTCTTTTGAAATGTTTGTTTTTCCTCCTTTAGCAATAGAATTATAATACGAATTAGGTTCAATCTAATGTGAATT
>ML811304.1:0-51983 GCA_009831015.1 Picea engelmannii
GGTAGACAAAATTTTACCCCTAGTGAAGTTTTAGACTTAGAACTTAGATTCTGGACTGGGCGACATTTAATTAGGGGAGTTGTTTTAAAATTTCTTAATGTGTTAATTGTCTTAGGGCCATCTAGGTTCGTTCCTTTATCATCATCAATGCAACGTGCCCTTCAGGATGCACTACGTGCTCCAAGGGTACCACTCGCCTCTTTTGTTTCTTTGCACAACGTGCCCTTCAGGATGCACTACGTCCTCCAAGGGTGCCACTCGCTTCTTGACTGATTGGTAGACATCAATAACCCCTGGAGTCAACACTCCGCCAGGTGAACTTGTGGGAGATTAAGGGCTTCTAAGGAATAAGGCCCCTGCCTTATTGCACGCCTCTTAGAATTATCATGAGCGACTGTCGCAGTCTGCCCTCATGGCATCGTGGGTCCTCTCGAACTAGGTAATCGTTAACCTACAGTTCGAGCCACGACGTGAGTGCTAGTAGGTTGTGGCAGGGTTGTTGTCCACACCTGTCCCTTAACCTCTCTGGTAGTCATGTGTGACCCCTTTACTCCATATGTGAGTCTGGTCGGCAAGCTATCGTCAACCTGCATCATCAACAAATCATGTCAGAACATATTCTCATCATATCATCAAATAAGATGTACTAATATCACAGTAAAACAATTAAACCCCAATAGCACACTCCCTAACTCAATCCAGAGTTCAAGGGGTTCCATTGATGCCTCTGCATCCTCAAGGTCCAAAACCCTGCACACTCAGTAAAACCGAATCAATAGCACCTGTCTATGTCAATGAAATAAAACAACATGTCATCTACCCATAACACATCATAATCAAAGTCAAATGTTTCAATAGCATAATAATCCGGATCACCTGCGAGCAAGTGTCCTCAAAGAATAAATTCGCTCAATGCGACAAAGTGGGATGTTAGAAATTGGATTATTAAACACTTGGCATATTCCAATTTACTAAAGTCTTATAATTACACTTTCTTGTATAGTTGGAAACTGTCATATAATTTGACACCCCACCTGATACTTATAATTACACTTTCTTGTATAGTTGAAAACTGTCATATCATTTGACACCCCACCTAAACATAGTTGTGTTTTCAGTGTACTCTTACCAACCAATTTATTGTTCGATTGAAAATAAATGGTGGTGCTTTTCTTTAAATCTCCTCCTCCAATGGTGGATGCCAGTATCGATAGATTTTACTTTAAAATATCATTCGTCATTCGCAATTTCAAATAAAACACTTCAAATACATTTTCATTCTCCCTTAAAATTATTAAAAAGCATAAAAGACAATGCAAATGGTATTTAAAACGTAAGTCCAAAAGGAACTAAACATGCTGATAGATATATATTTCCATACTTAATCTCAAACAACATATTGGCCCTAAAGGTCGTTCTCGCTGTGATCGAATGTCATTTCTTTATAAATATTGTCTCAACTTTCTTTTTCATGTCTAGCTCCATCTCATTACTTTGTACTCAATACGCCACATGACTGTCATATTTGAACCTAAAGCTCTCATGCAAATTACTATTTTGATAATGTTAGATGCAAGTAACTTAAGTTAATTGTATAAGAGAATTTATTTTTTAAATGTAGTTTTTTTTTATATTTTAAGAAATTTTTTTTTTTTAAATGTAATATTTTTTTTATATAATTTTTTTAAAATATATTATATTTAAGAGAATTTGCTTAACTTTAATGTTAAATAAATTGAAGATTAAGATGAGTTTATATTAATTTATATAAATATTTTGGAAGTGTTATTTTTTTTTCATTTTTATATTTATTTTTGGTCCATGTATATGTTATTTACAGAATAAATATGACAATCTCTTCCATACTAGGTTATATAATGTAGCTCTAGACACAATGAATATAACTAATTTAGATTAAATCTGTTTTTTTTTTCATTTATTACTCATAGCATCTTCCATATCTTGATAAACATATAATTGATATTGAACATCCAACAAAAATGATATACTAAATAATATTTTAGTCTGATTCTTCATAATATTTTCAATAAATGCATGATTAATGAACTATTTGGCTCATTATAATAATATGAAAACCACCTTCAATAACCAAAATTCAAGGAATTATAAAAATACCAAGGATTTTGAAAAGAACATCAATTTTTTAAAACTACATCACAACCACCCCTAATAGTATAGATCATGTGTTACTCAAACTCTCTCCACAAAACTACAATGTAGACAAATAAAAAATAAAGTAATCTTAAGCTTTGCAAGTTTTAGTTTGAGATAGTTTGCATATCCATATCCATATATGCTCTAGAGGTAGAATCATACCTATATAAATTGTAGAACCATGAAATCAATGATGGTTATAATCTGTCCTATAATTGTAGCTTGTTCTTAAAATTGTTAAGAATTTTAATTTTTTTATAGTTTTTAAATAGTTTCTAATATAATGTTTTTATTAACTATAATTAAAATATTTTAATAATAATAATTTAATTTTAAGATTATTGAACATCTATTCTTAAATAAAAACATATATTTTTAACCATTAAACTTATTTAGATCTACTCAAACTGTATAAAAACATCTCAACTATAACAATAATATATTCTTAACTATGAATTAAATAATTTTTCCATCCCATAACTTGCCTTTTATTTTCATTCCTTTTATCCTTGTGTGTTGTATCTAACTTAAGATATTTGTTCCATGATCTGGATCTACTTCCCAAATGCATACATTAATCCACTTTGAAATCACGGATACTTCAAAAGTTCTACCAACGTAATCAAGCACTGTCACCCAGATGTTCTTCCAATTCTCAAAGTAAACAGTTCGTGCTTGAGCCTCGTCCTGATATCGATTATCATAGCACTACAAACATCAGACAAAAGAATCCTGGAAGTAGATCAACTAACACACTCTGAAGAAGACACTAATTATTCTTTGGTTTGGTTTATTTTAGTCAGTTTAAATGTTCATATTATTTTAGGGACATTGGTTCAAAACTGAAAATTGTTGAGAAAATGGTTAGAATAGTATATTTTAATGATTATATCTTCCCAATTTCAGTATGCTTAATCTATTTTAAAAATAGATTTTAAAGAAAAAAAAAATCTCATCAGATTTAGGAAAATTTATATCACCAGATTCCAATAAAAAAAACCATTTTATAAAACAATTAAACAACATCATTTATTTTATTCAATCCTCAAATTAAGCTGCCTCAAAGATTTCAGATTTCTTATCCTCTTAGAGTTTATATATATACACCCACCTTTGTTAATTGAAACTCTTAATCTATTTATCATCACTTTGTTTCTAAAATAAACCATAAGTTGTTGTAAGGTTGACATTTCAAACTACTTTAATATGATTAGTTTTAGAACGAGAAGTCGACCTTAATGGAACCGATGTCATGCACCCAGCAAAATTTGTTCACAGTGATTTCAATCACCAAAGAGTTTTAATATATTATTTTCTCTGTAGCTTAATATATTATTTTCTCTGTAGGTTTACCTTAAGTAATTGATAAATTATTTGTTCTGTATGTCTACCTTTGAAAAATCATTTAGAATTTTACTGTATTGTCTGAATTTTACTTTTGAGGACGGCCGAAAACGTAATTGAGGCCACACCCAGAAATCAAAACGATGGTCGCCATCACGATGGTTTGTAGAGATTTGATGTGGACTAGCACCAGCAACATATAATCGGAGTTGAGTAGGCCAGTCTTAATGCGCTCCGTTTTGATATCCATCACTGGAATTGAGAATGTACAGATTTTTACAGATAAAATCAAAACGATGGTCGCCATCACGATGGTTTGTACAGATTTTTCCTCTCCTCTGTTCAGAATTGACGGTTTCGAAATCCATCATTGGAATTGGGAAGACAAGTGAGATACATTACCGACTGTAAATGCGCAAAATTCAAATAATAAATATCTATGCATATACTGTGCAGTTGAGATGTGCAGACATATTACTTCAGACTTATCGCTTACCATGTTTTTCACTCTAATCTTACCAACTAATCATAGAAATATAAGAGAAGAAATAATTAGAAAATATCATGCCTATTGGGAATACACATCTCTTGCACATCTCTAAAGAGTTTCCATAGACATTTATTGGTAAAAACATGGCATTTAACAATGCATATCTCCAATTACCTCACTCATGCATGCATGTCTCTTTTCCAAAGCCATAATCATAAAAATAAAAGAATTGGAAGTCATTTAAGAAAAGCCATCATTGTTAGAAGAGACATCATTGTTAATCATTGTGTATAACTTTCTTTCAAACATTTTTAGGAAGAACTGAAAATAGTTTAGGACATATTGAATATTGGGAATACATGTGTTCAATGTGTGTTGTCTTATCTCGACCATTGCAGTCATACTTATGGTAAGGAAATCATTAAGAACCATTTAGACTTCTAATAAATGCTACCCGGAAATCATACATTTGTAAGTTTCTAAAATTATGAAATGAACGCTTGCTAAGCACTGCAATGTTTTTCGTCTTCTTTCAATAGTATCTAGCATTGTCTCTATTATCTAAAATTAAAACATGGTATATATACTTCCCAGCTATAATAATAATCTATGTTTAACATGCCTTGTTAGCTATAGTTAAAACATGTTATAGACATCTTCTAACTATAATCATAATCTATCCTAGTTCCAAGATGAACCTTTTTTCTTGCCTTCAACTACACCAAGAGTCCAAATTACCTTCAATCATACTAAACATCATTTCTTTAAATCCAGTGTTCTTAAAACTCTACCAAAGATAAATATGTTTTCCTACCTTCAACTATAGCAAGAGTCCAAATTATCTTCAACCACACCAACAATCCAAATTATGTGAAAACTCCAACACCCATTCTTTAAACTTCATGTTTTTAAAACCCTACCAAATCAAAGAGAAAACAACTCCTCCAAATGCCATACAACTCTTCCACTGTCATTGGAATGAGATCATGTTTTTCTTAATTGATTTCTCTAGAGGTATGAGACCTACAACTCAAAGTCCTACGGAATATTCTCTTCTATGCAACACATATCTATATATGGTCGTTTTTCTATTGACCATCGAAATTGGGAAAACGAGTGAGAGCAATGGCCACCATGAATTGGGTTAATAAGCACTGGGCATATTCCAATTTACTACAGACTTATAATTACACTTTGTTGTATAGTTGGAAACTGTCATATAATTTGACACCCCACCTAAACACAGTTCTGTTTTCACTGTACTCTTACAAACCAATCTATTGTTCGATTGAAAACAAATGATCGTGCTTTTCTTGAAATCTGAAATCTCCTCCAATGGTGGATGCCAATATCGATAGATTTTACTTTAAAATATCATCCCAGTTTCAAATAAAACAGTTCAGAGACATTTTCATCCTCCCCGAAAATTATTAAAAAGCATAAAAGACAATGCAAATGGTATTTAAAACGTAAGTTCAAAAGGAACTAAAGATGTTGATAGATGTATATTTCCATACTTTATCTCAAACAACATATTGGCCCTAAAGGTCGTTCTCGTTGTGATCGAATGTCATTTCTTTATAAATATTGTCTCAACTATCTTGTTCATGTCTAGCTCCATCTCATTACTTTGTACTCAACACGCCACATGACTGTCATATTCGAACCTAAAGGTCATGCAAATTACTATTTTTATAATCTTAGATGCAAGTAACTTAAGTTCATTGTATTGAGGAGACTTTTTTTTAAATGTAATTTTTTTATATATTTTAGGAGAATTACTTTTTGAAATGTGATATTTTTTTTATATTATTTTTTTTAAATATATTATATTTAAAAGAACTTGTTTAATTTAATGTTAAATAAATTCAAGATTAAAATGAGTTTATATTAATTTATATAAATATTTTGGAAGTGTTTTTTTTTCCCTTTTTTATATTTTTTTGTCCATGTATATGTTACTTATGGAATAAATATGACAATCTCTTTCATACTAGGTTATATAATGTACGTCTAGACATAATGAATATAACTAAGTTAGATTAAATCTATTTTAACTAAGTTAGATTAAACTTTTTTTTTTTTTCATTTATTACTCATAGTATCTTTCATATCTTGATTAACATATAGTTGACATTAGACATCCAACAAAAATGATATACTAAATAATATTTTAGTCTGATTTTTCACAATATTTTTAATGAATGCAGGATTAATGAACTATTTGGTTCATTATAGTAATATCAAAACCACTTTCAAGAAGCAAAATTTCACTATTATAAAAATGCCAAGGATTTTGAAGATAACATCAATCTTTTAAAAATGCATCTGTAACATCCCGCTCTGGCGCATTGAGCGAACATATTCTTTGAGGACACTTGCTGGCAAGTGATCCAAATCATTATGCTATTAAAACTTTTGACTTTAATTATGAGGCGGTATGGGTTGATGTCATGTTGTTTTGCTGCATTGACATAGACAGGTGCTATTGACACGGTTTTACTAAGTGTGCAGGATTTCGGACCTCGAAGATGCAGAGGCATTGATGGTACCCCTTGGACTCTGGATCGAGTCGGGGAGTGTACCATTGGGGTTTAATTGTTTTACTGTGATATTAGTGTATCTGATTAGATGATATGATATGGATATATTCTGACATGATTCGTTGATGATGTAGGCTGACGATAGCTTGTCGACCAGACTCACATGTGGAGTAAAGGGGTCACACACGACTACCAAAGATGTTGAGGGAGAGGTGTGGACAACAGCCCTGCCACAACCTACTAGCACTCCCGCTGTGGCTTGAACTGTAGGTTAACGTTTAGCTAATTCGAGAGGACTCACGATGTCGTGAGGGAATATTGCGACAGTCGCTCATGATGATTCTAAGGGGTGCACAATAAGGCGGGGGCCTTATTCCTTAGAGGCCTTTAGTCTCCCACAAGTTCAGCTGGCAGAGTATTGACTCCAGGGGTTTTTGATATCTACCAAGTCAGTCAAGAGGCAAGTGGCACCCTTGGAGCACGTGGTGCGTCCTGAAGGGCACGTCACATAGGAAAAATGGAAAGAGGCGAGTGGCACCCTTGGACCATGTAGTGCATCCTGAAGGGAACGTCACACAAGGGAAACAAATTAAGGCAAGTGGCACCCTTGGAGCACCTAGTGCGTCCTAAAGGGCACATCGCATTGTTGATGATAAATGAATGAACCTAGATGGTCTTAGGATGAATAACGTGTTAAGAATTTTTAAAAACAAACTCCCTAATAAAATGTCTCCCAACACGAAAATTTATGGTCTAAGTCTAAATTATTCTAGGGGTAAAATTTTATCTATCTATTTTAAAAAGAAAAAGAAAGATAAAAACAATGTAAATAATAATTATACTCCTCGTTAAATCTTGTAATAATAATGGGGTAAGCAATTTAACTAATTCATAAAAATCTGTTAGAGTAAAATTTAAAAAAAAAGGGGAATGATTGTTTTATTTTCTTATGATAATTTAAAATTATTAACTAGAAAGGGAAAAAGGAAAAAGGGGGTTAATTTCTACACCTGCCAATTTGAGTTGTAAATGAAAAGGGGAAAGAGGGAAATCTAAAATATTTAGGAAACTAGGAAAAGAGGGAAACATAATAAGAAAATAGAAACCCAAGGGAAAAAGCATGAAATCAAACTTAGTAAGGGTATCTAGCATTTAAGAGATTTCTAATTTAAAGTGAACTAGCAATTTAATAATGGTGAAAGTCATTAAAACCTGTAGGAGAAATTGGGGACACCTAGGAGCGATTCCAGGAGTGACTTTAGGTGGGTGAGGGAAATAAAGATAATTAATTAATTAAAGAAATTAATTTATGGAGGAATGAAGGGGATGGATGACACTTGTATGGGGAGGAATTTTTAGGATTTAAATTTTAAAAAACATTAATTAAATGAGATTTTAGGAAAGTAAGGGACTACGAAACTCTATATAATGAAGGGAGGAGATGGATGAAAGATCTCCTCTGTTTGTGTAAATGTTACGCTACAAAAATCTCTACTTGACTGACTTAGCCTGTGGGAGTTGGGATACCCAGCTCGGTGAGGAGTGGTAGCTTGGCCTTATGACACGAGCTGAGAGCTAGCTGAATCTCTAGATAGTGTGTGCGGACCCTTTGCGGCTCAAGGGGCTAAGGGGGAAGAAGAGTACCCCTAGCATTGGCTGGGAGGTACCGGTGAAGTCTCGTCGATCGACAAGCGGGAGCTTCACGGAGCATACGAGATGTCACTCAGAGAGGGCGATCAGGCAACGGTACGCTCTCTTCATTTTTGTATGGTAGATTGTTGTATGATTCATGCTTGGATCTGCCTGTTTAATGGATTAAGTAAACTGATTGTCTAGATTGGTGACTGAAATTTTTCTTAGCCTAGCTCGATGAATGATTGACTCCCATGGCCTTCATTTCCCCGCATGTCTTGACCACCTTGTGGTGTTTTGATTGTGACCTTTGTGGTTGTTTAACCTTCGTCCCTAGCTCACTAGTCCTCGCCTGACCAGTCGGTCAAGACCTTGATCTATGGTCATCCCCTCAACATTAATAGACCTATGGATCTCAACGCCCTACTTTTATGTGCGAGGATGATGAGTGAAGGACACACCTGTCAGCCGTCTACCCCTTCTGATTGTTCTTGGTTTGTTGATTGTATTGCGCCCTCTTGCAATTGATTCATTCCTTGCTGTGATCTTCTACTTCTTTTCCTTTTCACTCTGGAGCCATCGCCTACATTCTTCTTGGCCGATATGGTTATAGTGTAAAGGTTATGGTATCTTGAAGCATAGTCAGGTATTGTAATTGATGAGAGTTCGATTCTGGTTTTTTTGGTCGAATGACCAATAATGAGTCAAGTTTTCATCTAGCTTTTACTGTTGAAAATGTTTGTCGTTTAATAGCTTCATAAGGTTGCACACATTCTCGAATTTATCCTTGAGACAAGCATTCATTTTCACTACCGATAGAATCCTTGATATAAGATTTTCGAGTGATCCTTTTATTTAGTCTTGTCGATTTAATTCTTTAACCCAACAATGTGAATTCATTCTTTTTGAAACAAGCAGTTCGTCTTGTTTTTCTGCTGAATTATACCTTGAATAATCTCTCTCTTGGAGCTACCCCTTCCCTCGTGGTGTAATCGCTTCAATAAGTTGCTCAAGACTTTCGATAAAAGAGATCTATTTCAAACCGTTGCATTCTCAAATTATTGGATAGTCTGCTATTGCTCTATTTTTTTTTCGAATGGCGTTTTTTTTTTCTCTTTATTGAACCACCATTTTTACCAGTGGATTTCTTGAGGACATACCTGCGTATTTATTACATTGACTGACTTTGTGTAGAACTATGTGTCTACATGCATTCACGGATGTGGTTTTATCTCTAAATAGATAGTAAGAATCTCTGATAACGAACCTGTATTTGATGACAATGATTTCTAAAATTATTGGATGCCAGCGCTAACTCGCTTAAAACTACAACGATAAAATTTGATTGTTTTTGATATGTGGGTTAATGCATTGACAACGTTGCAACATTTTGAGCAACGATTTAATTGTAGTTGTATGACAGCAAAATGAAGAGTCAACACCTTCTTAATTGATGACAACGACCTTATCTTTTAGACAACATGATTTCCTTAATAGACTGAATCTCACCATTTGCTTAATAGATAGTGTGCTTGGGTCATCAATTGTTACATGTGTTTTGCCCACCTTTTGGCTGCAGGTTAACCCTTAATCACTGGGAATTTAACCTTGCTTGTCTGTGTTTCTTTGATAAACTCAGTGAATTAGTTGTGGTTAATGATTAAATGCAAGTTTATGGATAACTACACTTTTTGTGTCTAACAGATTAAAGAGTTGTGGACAACGTTCTGTACTTTATTTGGCAGCCAAACTGTTGACACACAACCTCTTCATATATTTTTGACCTCTTTAATTCCACGTGTGGAACAGACAACATTGTCACATTTTGATGGACAACATTAGTATAAACCCCCACTAACTCATGGCTGAGCATGGCCACGTGTGATGGTTGCTACGTTTAAATTTCCTGGCAACGAGATTATTAATAAATATGAGTATAATTGCCTTTTGATTGCATTAAGTGTGTGTATGGAGATTTTGGACAACGAACCATTATTAAATAACAATGTTCTAGATTCTGGACAACGAACCTTAATAGATAGAGAACCCTTAATGGATAGAATTTTAATTGACAACATTATCCTTTTAGCCTTTTGTAGTTAAGACAACGAACTTGAAGGAATAGAAATTTATTTTAGATAGCGAATTCAATTAGCGATTCTCCTTACATTATGGTTTTATCATTTCTTACTAGTTGGCGAACTCCGTTTAAAAGACAATGTTTAGAAGACATGTTCCCTTTTGGTTCCACTTATTGTATAACGACCTCCTCCTTAGGAAACTTTATTGTTTCGGTTTTACTTTTAAAGGACAACAAATTATATTTAAGGATAACAAGTATATTCACATAACATAGAGGTATAGTTCAGTTTCATTGGTGAGATAACAGGTTTTGGCGATTTAACTATGAGCAGGGAAGTTACCCCTTCATTTAAATCAACAATTGCTTCGCTTTTAGATCAACGGTTTAAGGATGTTAATGCGTTGGTATCCCCTCATGGTTTATTCCTTATGTCAATCTTATTGTTGATTAAGTACTAGGAACATCGCGTCTTAGCAACCTTAAGGGATCTAGTTGAAGGCCTATTGGAATTGTTGGATGTATTTTTGTAAGGTTGTTCCCTCACTGGATTGTATGTTGGGACAAAGTATTGGAATGTGTCCGGTTGTGCTTAGGTCCCTAGCATGCCCACCGTAGTGTGGCAACCTGAGTTCTTGAGATTGGATCATTGTGCGCTTGAATCAAGACGTGCACACGATATCCCGGCTTAGGATCGCTCGCCACCCAATGTGGTTGATGGGTGTTGTTTTTATTGTGGTGCTTATTGGTAACTTTTGTGTTGACTCTCTATCACCGGGTGGGATCTATTTACGGGTTGTTAGGCCGTTGTGTCAGGATTACTATGAGCAGGGAATTTACCACTTCATTTAGATCAACAACAGCTTCGCTTTTAGATCAACGGTTTAAGGATGTTAATGCGTTGGTATCCCCTCATGGTTTATTCCTTATGTCAATCTTATTGTTGATTAAGTACTAGGAACATCACGTCTTAGCAACCTGAAGGGATCTAGTTGAAGGCCTATTGGAATTGTTGGATGTATTTTTGTAAGGTTGTTCCCTCACTGGATTGTATGTTGGGACAAAGTATTGGAATGTGTCCAGTTGTGCTTACGTCCCTAGCATGCCCACCATAGTGTGGCAACCTGAGTTCTTGAGATTGGATCATTGTGCGCTTGAATCAAGATGTGCACACGATATCCCAACTTAGGATCCCTCGCCACCCGATGTGGTTGATGGGTGTTGTTTTTATTGTGGTGCTTATTGGTAACTTGTGTGTTGACTCTCGATCACCGGGTGGGATCTATTTACGGGTTGTCAGGCTGTTGTGTCGAGATTACTGAGGTTGTCCTTTAGCTTATTGGCGTCGACTTCTTGGTGTCGGGCGGGTAGCCGATGGTTTGCTTGGATTATCACTTGATTTGTCTAGTTGTGTGATGTGCTAGCATGTTGTGTCGTAGTTGTCTATCGCCTGAATGTGTGAGTTGTGTTCGTCATCAAGTCGTGTTGTTTATCTGTTGTCGTTGTCACCTTCTTGCCTAAAAAAAATAAAAATTGTCTTGCGTCACTTGTAGTCATAACGATGGGGATGTTACAACATCACAACCACCAGTAATAGTATATAGAATGTGTTACTCAAACTCTCTACACAAAACTACAATGTAGACAAATAAAGCAATTGCACACAAAAAGTCCACCTTAATCTTTTCAAGTTTTAGTTTGAAATAGTTTGCATATCCATATTTGCAACTTACATTTTTTTCCATTGCAGCACACACAAAAAAAAATTCACAGAAAAAATAAATTAATAATAAAATATCATGCCTATTCGAAATACCCAACGTAGCACATATCTAAGGAGTTAAATTAAGCATGCATTCCTCTAGATACATAATTATTTATTATTCTAATTGTAATGATAAATTAATAATAAAATATCCTGCCTATTCGAAATACCCAACGTAGCACATATCTAAGGAGTTAAATTAAGCATGTATTCCTCTAGATACATAATTATTTATTATTCTAATTGTAATGATAAATTCCATTAGTCTGAAATCAATATGAATGCAATGTATTTGGGAGATTTTATACTCATTAAAACGAATGAGAAAAGTCTTAAAGAAGATATCATGCCTATTGAAAATAGTTAGGGTTGCACACCTCTAAGAATTTGCATTAACATTATACATTTACTGGTGAGAACATGACATATAACTAGGCATATCTCCAAATACCTCATGCATGTGTGTTGTGAAGAGCCATAATAATATGAAATTAAAACGTTTGCAAAGTTTAAAATCCATTATTGCATAAATCAGTGTTGGGATTTGTTAATTAATTATTATGAAAATACTAATATATGTTAAGTGGAGAGGTAAAATTATACATATATAAATTGTAGAACCATGAAATTGATGATGGTTATAATCTGTTTTATAATTGTAGCTTGCTATTAAAATTATTAAGAACTTTAATTTTTTTTATAGTTTTTAAATAGTTTCTAATATAGTTAATTAAAACATGTTAATAATAATAATCTAATTTTAAAGTTATTAAACACCTATTTTTAAGAAGAAATATATATTTTAAACCATTAAAATTACTTAAATTGTATAAACTTATCTTAACTATAACAATAATATATTCTTAACTATGAATTAAATGATTTTTCCAACCTATAACTTCCTTGCTTTTTATTTTCATTTCTTTTTTATCCTTGTGTGTTGTTGGATCTTAACTTAAGCTATTGGTTCCATGATCTGGATCTACTTCCCAAATGCATACATTAACCCACTTTGAAATTACTGTTTATTAGATGGCCATCGTTCATATATCACGGATACTTCAAAAGTTCTACCAACGTAATCAAGCATTCCAATTCTCAAGGTAAAGAAGCCTCGTCCTGATATCGATTATCATAGCACTACACACATCAGACAAAAGAAGCCTGGAAGTAGATCAACTAACACACTTGGAGGAAGACACTAATTATTTTTTGGTTTGGTTTATTTTAGTTATAGCTTAAACATTAAACATTCTAGAGAATGATTTTTTTGGGTGAGAAAATTATTAGATTTCTAAATTTTAGTTATTATTTTTATATTTTTCAATTATTTTAAAGGTTTTTTTAGCATGTTAAATCCATTTTTATATTTAAAAATAGATTTTAAACCAAAAAAATATATTAGACAATCAAAAAAATAAACAATTTCATAAAACAATTAAACAAAGCCATTTATTTTATTCAATCTTCAAAATTAAACAGGCTAATAGATTTCTTACAATCTTCAAAATTAAGCAGGCTAATAGATTTCTTATCCTTGTAGAGTTTATATATATAAACACCAACCTTCGTTAATTGAAAGTCTTAATCTATTTATCGTCACTTTTTTATAAATAAACCTAAGGTGTTGTAAGGTCGACATTTCAAAACATTAGTTTTAGAACGAGAAGTCGGCCTTAATGGAACCGATGCCATGCACCCAGCAAAACATGTTCACAGTGATTTCAATCACCAAAGAGTTTTAATATATTATTTTCTCTGTAGGTTAATATATTATTTTCTCGTTTTAATATATTATTTTCTCACAGTGATTTCAATCACCAAAGAGTTTACATTCAGTAAGTTATTTGTTCTGTATGTCTAACTTTGAAAAACTCATTTAGAATTTTACTGTATTGTCTGAATTTTACTTTTGAGGACAAGATCAGGTGGGTTGGTAATGGACGAAAACGTGATTGAGGCCACACCCAGAAATCAAAACGATGGTCGCCATCACGATGGTTTGTACAGAATTGAATTTCTCCTCTGGACAGATTTGATGTGGACTAGCACCAACATAGTATCGGAGTGGAGTAGGCCAGTCTTAATGCGCTCCGTTTTTATATCCATCACTGGAATTGAGAATGTATATGCCCAAAAATCAAAACGATGGTCGCCATCACGATGGTTTGTACAGAATTTTCCTCTCCTCTGTTCAGAATTGACGGTTTCGATATCCATCATTGGAATTGGGAAAACGAGTGAGATACATTACCTACTGTAAATGCCCAAAATTCAAATAATAAATATCTATGCATATACTGTGCAGTTGAAATGTGTAGACATATTACTTCAGACTTATCGCTTGAAATAGTGTTCATTCATAAAGCAGGTTATCTCGGCCCTAAAAAAGATTGCTTGGAAAAAGCAGATTACTTGGAAAGATTGCTTGGAAAAAGTAGATTGCTTGGAAAGATTGCTTGAAATAGTGTTCATTCATAAAGAAGATTGCTTGGAAAAAGAAGGTTATCTCGGCCCTATTCTCATTGGTATTGTCATCAATCTTCTTCTTTATGCCGATGATATCGTTCTTATGGAAACGAGTCCCCATGATCTTGAAAACCAACTAAGAATCCTCAAGGATTTTTGCTCCAATACGGGTATGACTGCTAATATTGATAAGACTAAGGTCATGATTATTAAATCCAATAAGATCCCTTATGATACCTTCGTATATGACAACAACAACCTGGAGGAAGTGACTTCATACAAGTATCTTGGAATTGATATTGACCACAAGATCAATTGGAATTATAGCATTGAGAAAATGATTATTGGGAGATGAAAAGCTTATTATGGGATTGAAAACAATTGTAAATCGGTTGATCTTTGGAGTTGGGATAAGAATAAACTCCTCTTTGAGACTCTTGTTACACCTGTTATTCTTTATGGATGTGAAGTCTAGGGCTGTAGTATCTCTTGTGAATCATTCAAAAAGATAGAGAAAATACAAAAGAATTTTATAACCTATAATCTCAAAATTAAAGGAAATAATCCTTATCCCATCCTCCCTTTAGAAACAAGCCTCTCCTCCATTGAGAGCATGGATATGAATAGATACCTAATGTATAATAACAAGTTAAACAACATGTAATACAAGAGGATTCATAAAATTTCTTCACAATTGAGTCATAACCACCATCGACTAAAGTGAGGATGGCATAAAGATGCTCGGTCTTGGCTAAACTATTGGGGAATCATGGAAGAAACCATTTTCCAGAACAAAGATACTATTAAAAAAAATGTCAAATCAAAATTTAAGGAGAAAATGTGGTGTGATAAAGAGTTAGAGGAAAACTGAAAATTAAGGTAGTATAAAGATGTAATCAACCATAATCTAGAATATCAAAATTATTTATCTATTTTGTCAGGTGTAAAGAAAAAAATAAGCACTCTTAATATAGGAACAAATTCTCACGAGCTCCATAGTGAAACTGGGTGTTGGTCAATTCCTAAAATGCCATGGGATGAAAGAGTGTGTCACCTTTGTGACACTAATAAGGTTGAATATGAAAAACACTTTCTTTTAGATTGTCCAGCCTATACCCATATTAGATCTCATTTTCAAAATATTCTTCACACTACCAACCTTCCTAACCTCTTAACTCAACTAAAGTATGATGATCTTGGAAATCTTCTCTTAATGCTTTTCGAGAATAGAAACAAAATTCTAAAGAATCACAAGTAATCACTTACCCTCTTAAGGTCCAATAGACCAATTCGGTCTTAGTGGACGTTAATCCTCATCATCATCATCATCATTATAGAGTTTTTTTAATGTAAATTAAAAATTAATTAATAAACTTTGTAAATTTTCAATTTAAGAGTATATTTTAACATTTTTATTTGTGGTATTACCAATTGTCGATTATGATTTCAATTAAATTGTAATTTTAACTCCAAAAATAAAATGAGTGTTACTAGAAGTACTATTTTTTGAATCGAAGGTCAATTTGCCACAATGTTATCGGTATTCAAGATCATGTTTTCAATCAAGTCATAAGTTTAACCACCCTCACAAAAAATGATGTTATCAATAGAACACATTTTTGAAATGAATGTTGATTTTGTTTTTTACCCAAAAATATAATTTTTTTTAACGAGAATTCTCATTAAATTGATAAATATGTTAAATATGACAATTTATTTAATATTCATCCTCTATTCTTTAATTGTGGACTTAGAACCAACCTAAAATTAGATCCTATCAACTATTACTTTGTTTGGATTCCATAGGTTTATCTAGTGGATAAATGGTCAAAGGAACAATAAGAAACTTATAGAACTTGCAATTTAGGAATATTGGATGAAGGTCAACATATGTGCCACTCCTAACATTCGTACAAAACACATACAAATTTATATTAGGGGTTCCCAATAGTATAATTTTGAATGTGGATTAAGCAAGTTGGAGATTAAACAATACGGGGTTCCTACTTATGGTGCATGGAGATCCAACCCATAAATACAATTTTAAGTTGGAATAGTTGCACCACCTTCATATCCACTTTAATAGTATTCCTTCAGATTTGAAAGTGTATGTGAGAATATATATTGAACAACCTGTGTTGGTTAAGATAATTGTCATGTTGCACATTCTTAAACAAACATATGTTTCATGTTTTCTATATATGATAAAAAAATGTCAACTATGTTCATTTTTCCTATTGTGTTAAACTAAATAGCTCCTAAGGAAATTTATATATTATAAGATATATCTTCTATAAGTGGGTGAGGGAAGACACGACATACGAAATTTAGAATCCTAATTGGAAATTTATAAAAGTAAAAATATGCTTAATTTTTTTTTGTTCATTCTAAACAAAAATAAGTCGGTCTAAGGCACCCCTTATGTTTTTGAATAATTTCCCAAGGGCTATGCCACGATGCACAAGACAACATGCAAAATAGGTATTTTTATTCTCTAAAGTATATTTCCATATGGCGTTGAAACTACATAAACTTTTTGAGATCTAAAGGATATTTTCAAAGGATATTTGGGAACCTGCACCCAGGGAAATGACAAGGAACGAGATTGTTTCACATGAAAAAGATTTAAGATTTTCTTACAACCTCTAAAAGATTCAGGATTAAGTTTGACAATGTTTTCACAAGAGACGAAAAATACATAAATTCTTCACTTCAGGTTCCCAACCAAATTAAGGTAAATATGTTAATTTACTTAGCTAGCCCCTAAGTAGATTTAGTTCCTTCTATATATGTCTCAATCAATCAAGGATATATTTTTAATCAACCTTGTTAGACTCAGACAACTCAAGACCTTTCATGTTGGCTTCTAACCGACCGATCAAGGTAGGGAGATAATCTATATTGCATCTGAATTGGTTACATGGGGTATTTATGGTAAGCTCCCAAAGCAATAAATTAACTAAGAAAGGTCGCCCTTTACGTAGAAAGGAAAAGGCTTGATCTTCTATTTTTTTTACCATTTGTTTTCTATTATATAGAAGGAAAAGCAAAAAAAATACTTAGAAGGATAATATAAAGGCGTAATGAAATAAAAATTAGAAATAAAGTGTGTAAATAAAAAAGAAAAGATAAAAAATTAAGAAAAGAAAATAGAAATATAAAAAGAGATAAAAGGGAGATTATAAAAAGAAAAAGTAAATAGCAAATACAATAAAATAAAATAGTTCTAATACTTATCCTATTCAAGATTCTAATAATATTTTCCAAGGTACCTTGAACATAAGGGAAAACCACATTATGTTCAATATTAGGGATATTGTCTTGCTCTTAAATTTTAGGTATCCTATTCAAGATTCTAATAATATTTTCCAAGATTCTAATAATATTTTCCAAGGTACCTTGAACATAAGGGAAAACCACATTATGTTCAATATTAGGGATCTTGTCTTGCTCTTAAATTCTAGGAATATTTTTAGATTTTTTAAAATCTTTTTCAACTTGTCACTTTTTGTTCCCCTATTTAAGAAGTTATCGATTAGGTGGTTCTTTGCTTGTTTTAAATGATAATCATCTGAGATCATGAAGGCCTTGTTAGAAAACATGTTTAAAATCCCTAATTTTGGGGAGGAATGATGATGGGAGTTAGCATGAAGCTACTACTTAGTATGGGTTTTTTTACAATAAAACTTATGGATTAAAGAACCATTCTCCTTTTTAGAGATGACAACTTCTAAGAAAGGAATGGAGTTAGAATCCATAATGAATTGGATATGCTTAGAATAACTTTTGAGATGATCTAAAAATTTGTTGAGTTCCTCTTTACCATCACACCACTTCACATAAAATATAAATATTGACTGTATAGATACACTACAACTGGAGGAGTCCAAAACCTTAAAAATTTGTTAAAAAAAAAGTGGAACACCCTTGAAATTTTATGGAAGTTTCATGAATTCTATCAAAGTTCAAACCTTATAAGGAAATGAAATAATTCCACATTAAATTTACAACATGTTGAAATATTAAATTGAGGAAAATATAACCATAACTATGATACCATGTTACACTATATCCCTGAAAATTATATCCCTTCTTTGTTTATAGTATCTTTGTTTATAGTAGAGGTTGTTATTAGAGGTAGGTAGATGAAGGTTTTTGCAAAGATTTTTTTATTGGTGCACCTTTAAGGTGATACGCATTGATGTGTACATAAACAATAAAGCACCAGTGCTTCAATGTTCAAAAGAACCATCATACGTTACAATAAAAATATCATGCATTGAATAAAGTGCATCAATGTCATTGAACATTACGTACCGATGCACATCTCTGTCGTCAGGTACACCGCAGTAGGGTAAAATTTTAAAAAAATTACCAAACCAATTTTCATTGTTACAATGCATCTCGTCCTTCCAAACTCTTAATCAAGAACTGGTGCTCACAATCCTCCCAAAGACACCTAGTTTCTCGTGCTCTAAAAGGAATGTATAGCTCCATTGGTAGATTTCACACATTTCCAAATTTTGGAGATTATCATGAATTTTTATTTCCTCTCAATAGTGAAACCATGCGTCCTCGGGGTATAAGAGGTTGGACCAATTCTTTATTACCTTCCTATTTTCATTTTCATTCAATTTAAATTTAAATTTAGATTGAAATTTGGCATTTTTTTCATTTTTTTTTCCAATTTTGTGTGGTGCTTGTAAATGCTTCAGCGTGCCCCAAAGCAGTGCATCCTATGTTAATTTCACAGTAATCACAACCCATAATGTGTCTAATATAAATTATATGCACTAATGTCGTTCAAGCAAGAGCACCACGATAAATATAAAAAAACAAAGAGGTGTTTCCTTTGGAACACGCTACAACCAACGCATAATTGGCTTCAACCCACACCGAAACATTTCACTTAATTAACCACTCCACTAACTTAATGATATATAAAATTTAACGTAAAAATGAAAATGTTTTAACCAAATGCATCAATGTTTTTTAGAGAACCACACCAACACAGATATTGACTAACTTGTTATAGTGACATATCTCATTGGACACCTTGTTCCTGGTGCTTTATCTTTTACAATGCACCATTGAAGAAAATGTTGGTGCTCAAATATCATGATAGCATCTGTGTGTTAATGGTAACACATCACATCGCTTCAGTTTTGATAAATAAATTTAAGCTAGTGGTGCCTATATGTACAACAAATCCACTGATACTATAAAGAGAATGGCATCGAGTCAAATTTTTAATAATCTATGAGAGCGATGTGACTTATTGGATGCAATGATGCAATATGTGGCAGTGCAACAATAAGAGTGGAACATCGGTGCATAAAATATAAAATTACACACTGTGATAGTTTTTTAGAATCAAGTATCACAGTTTGTCTTTTGTAAGGGCCCTTTAGTTGTTTATTAGTAAGAAAATGCACCACTAGGCATCATGTTGATGCTATGGTAAAACTAACAGTAATTCTTTTACTTTAAAAAAGTGCACCAACATTTTTTTGTGCAACAAATTTTAGCATTGCAGTGCGTCTTTGTTAATGAAATGAATTGGTGTGGTTAAAAGCACTGCACAGGGAAATTATTGTATGAATTTACGTGTCGAGGTGTTTCTTTGAATTCCCAGTTATCAATTTTAAATACAAGCCAACATACCGCAAAATGTAATGTCAGTTATACAATAACAAAATTCCACCGATGCATTCATATTAACACATCACACCACTTAATGTGTTATTAAACAATTTAACGTGGCACTTCCTTTAGGTGTAAAAAACGCACAAGTGTTCTAAATAACATGGCACTGGCAAGGTCTGTCTTATGGGACACATCGCTAAAGTATGTGGTGGTGTGACAATAAATGTTGCACATTGGTGTGTATTAGTAACAACACCACATGGTGGTGTTTTTTTTCTGATATAGTCCATTGTCCATGGGGCATATGTTCTATTTTAGGCACATTGGCTACTTTTTTATATTTAAAAAAAAAAAAAAAAAATTATATTTTTTAAATAAAATTTACTTATATATGTGTGTGTTTTATAAATTTAATTTATTATGTGTGTGTGTGTGTGTGTGTTTTATAATTTTAATTTATTATGTGTGTGTATGTGCCTAAAAATATTTGTATGTGAATCAGAGATGAAAACAATGACAGGAGGATCAACATGAGTAGAAAAAGGTCAAGATGCACACATTTGTGCATGAGTGGGAGGCCAGGAAGAGGGACATGGAGTTCTTCCCTCACTCTATTTCACAACTAACACATGAACTTTTTATGGATGTTGTCCTCTTGAATTTTTATCAGGAGGGTACATCCCTCATGGGAACCCTTTGTTGTTACAACAATTGATCCATCAATGGGATCATGGGAGAAAGGGGTTCAAGGTTGGTCTCTATATGTGCTATCATCCCACATAGGAGGATGTCTATTTCACCAATGGGTTGTCTAGGATGGGGGAAGATTTTACCTAGCTCCCGAAGTTACAACATGGCATTCCAAGAGACACCCAATTGGAATATGTGTAGAGATATGCCCATCTAGAGGTTCATTCCTCTGCAAAGTTTCAATTTCCTAATAGTCAGTTCCAGATAGATTCATTTAGTAGTGAGGAGGTTCGATTCTTGTGTCTTATTCTCTTGGCACTATCATAGTATAGCTTTGATGGGAAATGCATTATTTTCTCTTTGTTGTATTATGTATATAGTTTAATGTAGAGGCCCCAATTGAGTATGTGGTCATATATGTTTTTGAGATATTTTTTCATGTATTATATCATTGTCATGTTGTTTTACATTGGACAATATTTTTCCCATTCGTGTCATAGTTATTTACACTATGTTTTGAGAGGGTTCATGCCACTTGGACAGTAGTACCCCTATTTCCTTCTAAGCCTATTATTGATGCACATATGTGCATGCGAGGGAATTTGATTCCCAAGAATGGCCAACTCGAGTTTCCCATTTCTCCAGTCGGTAGGGATGCATGTGGTTTATTGTCTAGCGAGTAAAATCTTTTCCTTGATATTGTATTGTATCCATACACGAGGCTGGATTGGAGACGATGTCCAAATATGTAATTTACAATAACCAAGCCACCAAATAAGAAAGGTAAATTTATCATTATTTTTTGATAAATCTAGTTGCATATTTTTATATCTTATTTAATGCACATGTAATTTATTATAACATTTTGTTTCAATTATCTTATTATTATTATCTATTGTTTTACATATAATGGCACATATATTGGGGACGATCCTCCCCAACATGATGAGGTGATGGTGGAGGCAGAGGACTAGCCTCCAGTAGAGATAATCCACATGCCATACAGGCTAGATCAGAGATTCCAGATAGAGGTGAAAGATCATCTATGTGGTGCAATGAATAGTAACAGAGTGGTACCCAGGTTGATTAGAGACATATTATAGGTACAAGATATGTCCACGATATGGAGGAATCTTCCTCGTGATGTTATTGTTCTATATTTCTCAATTTAATATTTCAACATGTTGTAACTTTAATGTGGAATTGTTTTATGTCCTTATAAGGTTTGAAGGAATTTTGAAGCTATCATAAAATTTCAAGGGTGTTCCACATTTTTTTTAACAAAGTTTTATGGTTTTGGACTCCTCGAGTTGCAATGTATCTATACGATCAATATTTATATTTTATGTGAAGTGGTGTGATGGTAAAGTGGAACACCTCTCAAAGGTTTATAGTAGTGGTTGTTATTAGAGGTAGGTAGACAGAGGTTTTTGCAAAGATTTTTTTATTGGTGAGACTTTAAGGTGCATACACATTGGTGTGTACATAAACAATAAAGAACCAATGCTTCAATGTTCAAACAAACCATCATACGTTATAATAAAAATATCATGCACCAAATAAAGTGCATTGATGTCATTGAGCATGACGTACTGATGCACATCTTTATCGTCAAGTACAATGCAGTAGGGTAAAATTTTAAAAAAATTACCAAACCAATTTGCATTGTTACAGTGCATCCCGTCCTTCCAAACTCTCAATCAAGAACTCATGGTCACCCTCCTTCCAAAGACACCCAGTTTCTCATGCTCTAAAACGACTGTATAGCCCCATTGGTAGATTTCACACAATTCCAAATTTTGGAGATTATCATGAATTTTTATTTCCTCTCAATAGTGAAACCATGGCTCCTCAAGATATAAGAGGCTAGGTAAATTGTTTATTACCTTCCTATTTTCATTTTCATCCAATTTAAATTTAAAATTAGCTTGAAATTTGGCATTTTTTTCAATTTTTTTCCAATTTTATATGGTGCATCCAAATGCTCCAGCTCACCCCAAAGCAATGCATCCTATGTTAAATTCACAGTAAGCACAACCCCTAGTGTGTCTAATATAAATTGTATGCACCAATGTCGTTCAAGCAAGAGCACCGCAATAAATTTTAAAAACAAAGAGGTGTTTCCTTTGGAACATGCTACAACCGACGCATAATTGGCTTCAACCCACACTGACACATTTCACTTCATTAACCACACCACTAACTTAATGATATATAAAATTTAACGTAGCAATGAAACTGTTTGAACAAAATTCATCAATATTTTTTAGAGAACCACACCGAGATAGATATTGATTGATTTGGTATAGTGAGACATCTCATTGGACACCTTATTCCCAGTCCTCTATCTTTTACAATGCACCATTGAAGAAAATGTTGGTGCTCCAATATCATGATAGCACCAATGTGTTAATGGTAACACATCACATCGCTTCAGTTTTGATAAAGCAATTTAAGCTAGTGGTGCCCATATGTACAACAAATCCACCGATACTGTAAAGAGAATGGCATCGGGTCAAATTTTTAATAATCTATGAGAGCGATGTGACTTATTGGATGCAATGATGCAATATGTGGCAGTGCAACAATAAGCATGGAATATCAATGCATAAAATATAAAAGTACACACCGTGATAGTTTTTGAGAATAAAGTATCATGATTTGTCTTTTGTAAGTCCCCTTTAGTTGTTCACTAGTAAGAAAACGCACCATCAGACATCATGTCGGTGCTATGGTAAAACTAGAACTAATGCTTTTACTTTAAAAAAGTGCACCAACAATTTTTTGTGCCACAAACTTTAGCATTGCAGTGCATCTTTGTTAATGAAATGAATTGGTGTCGTTAAAAGCACTACACAGGGAAATTATTGTATGAATTTACGTGTAGGGGTGTTTCATTGAATTCCCAATTATCGATTCTATATTCAATCCAACATACCACAAAATGTAATGTAAGTTATACAATAACACAATTGCACCAGTGCATTCATATTAACACATCACACCACTTAATTTGAGATGAAAAAATTTAACCTAGCATTGTCTTTAGGTGTAAACAATGCACACGTGTTCTAAATAAGATGGCACCGATGTGGTCTGTCTTATGAGACACATCGTTAAAGTATGTGGTGGTGTGACAATAAATGTTGGACATTGGTGTGTATTAGTAACAACACCACATGGTGGTCTTTTTTTTCGATATTGTCCATCGTGCATGGGGCATATGTTCTATTTTAGGCACACTGGCTACTTTTTTTAAATTAAAAAAAAAAAAAAAAAATTATATTTTTTAAATACAAGTTATTTATATATGTGTTTGTTTTATAATTTTAATATTTATATGTGAATCAGATATGTGAATCGGATATGACAATGACGAGAGAAGGATCGACATGAGTAAAAACAGGTCAAGATGCACACATTTGTGCATGGGTGGGAGACCAGGAAGAGGGATATGGAGTTCTTCCCTCACCCTATTTCATAACTAATACGTGAAATTTTGATGGATGTTGTCCTCTTGAAGTTTTATCGGGAGGGTACATTCCTCAGGGGAACTCTTTGTTGTTACAACATTTGATCCATCGATGGGATCATGGGAGACATGGGTTCAAGGTCCGTCTCTATATGTGTTATCATCCCACATAGGAGGATGTCTATTTCATCACTTGATTGTCCAGGATGGGTTAATATTTTCCGTAGCTCCCGAAGTTACAACATGGCATTCCAAGAGACACCCAATTAACATATGTGTAGAGATATGTCCATATGGAGGTTCATTCCTCTACAAATTTTCAAGTTCCTAATGGTCAGTTCCATATACATTAATTTGGTAGCGAGAAGGTTAGGTTCTTGTATCATATTTTCTCGGCATTGTCACAGTATAAATCTGATGGGAAATGCAGTATTTTCTCTTTCTTCTATTATGTAGATAGTTTAGTGTAGAGGCCCCAATTGATTATGCGGTCATATATTTTTTTGAGATATTTTTTTCATGTATTATATCATTGTCATGTCGTTTTACATTGGACAATATTTTTCCCATTTGTGTCATAGTTATTTACACTATGTTTTGAGGGTGTTCATGCCACTTGGACAGTAGTACCCCTCTTTCCTTCTAGGCCTATTCTTGATGCATATATGTGCATGTGGGGGAAGTTGATTCCCAAGAACGGCCATCTCGAGTTTCCCATTTCTCCAGTTAGTAGGGATGCATGTGATTTATTGTCTAGCAAGTAAAATCTTATCCTCGATATTGTAATGTATCCATACATGAGGTTGGATTGGAGACGATGTCCAAATATGTAATTTAAAATAACCGAGCCACCAGAAAAGAAAGGTGAAATTATCATTATTTTTTGATAAATCTAGTTGCATATTTTTATATCTTATTTAATGCACATGTAATTTATTATAACATTTTGTTTCAATTATCTTATTATTATTGTCTATTGTTTTACATATAATGGCACATTTATTGGGGACGATCCTCCCCAAAAGGATTAGGTGATGGAGGAGGCAGAGGACTAGCCTCCAGTAGAGAAAATCCACATGCCACACAGGCCAGATTAGAGATTCCAGATAGAGGTGGAAGATCATCTATGTGGTGCAATGAATAGTAACAGAGTGGTACCCACATCATTTAGAGACATATTATAGGTACAAGATATTTCTACGATATGGAGGAATATTCCTTGTGATGTTACACTGTTGATTCATCATATTTTTGGTGCCATCAACCTCATTGAAATGTTGAGAGGTGCTACTCATGATCCCACTCCATCTATCTCATTAGAAAAATCATCCACATCCTCTACTCCACCACATGGTCCTCCTTCTCTTGTTTCTTCTCCTCCACATGAGTCTATTGCACCATTCACCATTCCTCTTTCTTCCCCTCCACATGTGTTTAAACTTCCATCCACATATTATAATCCTCCTCATCCTCCTTCTCCTTCACATTTTTTTAAACTTGCATACATGTTTGATCCTCCTCCTCCTCCTCTTGCTTCCCCTCCACATGTGTCTAAACCTGCATCCATGTTCGATCTTCCTCCTCCTCCTCCTCCTGTTTTTCCTCCACATGTGTCACCATATTCCATTGATCCTCATCCTCCTCCAATCACCATCCACTGATCCTTGTCCTTATCCTCTACATGTCTCATCATCCACCAATTTCCCTCCTCCTCCTCTTCCTCCACAACTCTCACAAGATTTTGATGCTTTGGACAATATGTTCACATTAGGTACGGATACACATATTGATTATATTGATAAAGTGACATTTGATAGTGCATGTTTGTCGACATTTATTTCTGACATAGTTGGTTTTGATAGAGGCCCTACCTCAGGTAGCATAGACATTGATGCATCTAGCTTTGTTGGTGGACCTAGCTAGTAGTGGTACATATTGACATATATATTGATTGTTTTATATTTGACTTGATATTTATATATGACATGTTTATTGCATATTTTATTGAGATGTATGTTTGACATGTATGCTCATATGTATATCGCTCATGTATATTATGTTTTTCATATAATGTTGTGGTTGTTGTTGTTTTATTTATACAATGTATTATGAGTATGTTAATGGTGAACATTGTTAATGATTTCTCTATTTTAATGTTAAATTTGAGATGTGTTACTCATTTAAATTTACATAATGCCATATAATGTTTAACTTTACTTTTATGAAATCATTTAATTTGGAATGTGACTGCAAAACGTTATAGCCATTAATGTCATATAATGTTTAAATGTTCTTCAAGGTGAATTGTTTTTTTTCCAACAAGATACAATAGGTTGATTAAATGTGTTTAGAAACAAAAATACTTAAATATCATGAGTGAAATAATTGTGATTTGAATAATTGTGTCTTTTTGATATATTATAATAATAACATTATAACATAACTATTCACTAATAATGGTTATGATGTTGTAATAATGATGTTATTTTTATTATTATTATTCAAAGATTACAAGACAAAACTATCATATAATTGTTTACTAAAATAACAATTATTATATTTATTCATATTTAATTTTTCCGAGTTTATTAATATATATATATTATATGACTATTATAACAAATGAAATATATTCAACTAAATTTAAAATACTAAATATAGAGAATAATAACACACTTTGATATATACACTTTTGATGAAATGTTTTCACAAATTTTTACTCTAATACTAACTTTATGAATTTTCTATTAAAAAACAATATCACCCAACATTTTATAATCAATAACTTAAGAATTAGTAAAATCGACAAAGGTTTCTATCTTTTTTGATAAGTATGGATCATTAAACTTTTCCTTAATTCTTACTAGGCTCTAGAAAAAGACTTTTAGAATTTCCTTGTCCTTCCTATATTGACACTTATTTCAAGGAAAATTTAAAAATAATGATTAATATAAGTTTATATGATTATAAAACTAAAGGATGGAGTGGAATAGGTGAAGTTCATTATAGTTGCACTAGTTAAAGTTGGGAATGTCATCGAAGTTGGTAATGCCAACACCAAAAGTGTGATTCCAGAACTCATAGATGTTGCATGAAGTTATTTCGTTGGAATTGTGATTAGAAGTTCCATCAAAGTAAGTATATATTTATTTGAATTTTGATTTTTTTCGAACAATAAAAATTTTGATGTTTGATTTTTTAAAACATTCATTTTTTTTGTTAAATAAAATATAATTTAAAATAAATATGTAGTATTGTACACCACTAAATTAGTGATGTATCAATTAATACTTAGTATTTCAAAGCTTAACATAAACATATGTTAACACAATACTACACAAATTTTCTATAACAAACAATAAATATGACAATTAAAATGTATCAAGACCACATCTTATGCTTGTACTATTCAATGTATTTCCAATATCGTGGTTGTAAATAGTTGTTAAATTTTCATGTCCAACATAATTATAAAATGAAGGGAAAAAAAACATAATTGGCCATTATAGATACACATAATAAATCGACACATCCACAATATAAATTCCCAAACAAATCATTTAAAAATTAGTGTGTGTTTCCGTCACCCTGATTATCTTCCTCGCTTGGCCTTGTAACATTGTTGTTGTAAAAAAATGTTTAGATATTGCATCATGTGTCAATACAAACCATCAATCCCCATCCAACACATTTGGGTTAAAAAACACCAGGTTGCAATGTTTTTGGAAAACATAAGGCTCCATACATTCAACCCACTTTTTTATCGAGTTAATACATAGTATCCCACTATCGCAATATTCCTTTACATTTATCCAGTCAAAGGCATCCTGCCACTTGAAAAACAAAAATAAATTGAAACGTTGAGAATTCCACTTGGATGATCTCTTGTATCTTTCTAATGTAACCTAACTTCCCCTCTATTAGGTGTTGATCATGGTGGCTAACACGACTAGTTTGGTCGAATCGACGTCCACTCCACAATATTGGGTGATATTGCCATCATCAACATACTTAATGTGAAAACGATGCCCATATTCCTGTAAGTTTTAAACATATGAAGTAAATAAATGCATATAGATTCTTAAGAAAAGCTGAATTTAATCAATGGCTCATACACAGAGTACATAGAGATTTCATACCAGAAACCCTCAACCAGGAAAACCTTTCTTATATTCATTATACCAAATTCCACCATCCACCATACAAGATATATACAATGGTTTTAGGTATTTTGTAGATACCAAAAACCTAATCCCTTAATCTGGGATTAATTTACAAAACCGCTAAAAATAGCAAAATCCACTAAAAATAGCAAAAACTACCCAAAAACAAATTTCAGGGCAATGCCCCGAATCCCGTCAGCCCCAGGCTACCGCTCATTTCCAAACGTTGCATGTAATCGGGGGGGGGCATACCTACCCCCCTTTAGGACCCCCCTAGGAAAGCACCCGACGCTACTAGAGGGATCGTCAGATGCAGTTGTCAAATCTGATGCGCCCACACACACACATGTAAAGAATATAAAACATACCCAACATTCTCCCACTTGTTGTTTTCTTTGCATCCAGGGGTCCAGGGGATTATATAGTCAACAATCCAGGGCAACAATGCCCATTGTTAATCTACAGTAGGAGAACTTTTCAGTGCTCACAGACTTTGTTAATGAATCTACAATATTCTTCAAAGTCTCAACCTTTCCCAACAACACCTTCTTTTCCTGAACCATGTCTCTCACAAAGTGATACTGAACATCAATATGATTTTTCTTCAAATGATAATCTAGGTTCTTTGCTAGGAAGATTGCACTCTAACTATCACAATATAATCTTAGTGTTTGTTGTACCAACCCAATACTTGAACACAATCTTTGTAACCATACTGCTTCCTTGCTTGCATGAGTGGCTTCCATGTATTCAACTTCTGTAGTTGAGAGTGCCACTACAACATGTCTTTTTCTCATCCAACTGATAGCTCCTCCAAACAGGTTAAACACATACCCACTTGTAGATATTCTCCAATCCGGATCTCCAGCCTAGTTTGCATCAACAAAGACATGTATGTCCAACACTCTGTCCAATCTTGGTCTTCCTTGGTAGCACAATCCATAACTAGTAGTGCGATGAAGATACCTGAAGACCTCTTTATTGTTGTCCAATGCTCCTTCCCTAGCTTTGACATATACCTACTCAAAACTCCCACTGCATGTGCAATGTCTGGTCCAGTATGGACCATTTCATACATCAAACTTCCAAATGCATTGGTATACAAAACATGGGACATGTCCTCTTCTTCTTCCTGTGTCTTGGGACACTGATCTGCAGATAAATTTACACCTATAGGAATATGAACCTTGACTAGTTTACTTCCATGCATATTGAACCTCTACAATATCGTCTCAACATTTTTTCTCTTATTCAACCAGAGTTTCCTATTTGCACGATCTCTTTTAATATCCATTCCTAGAATGAAGTTAGCAGCACCAAGATTCTTCATGTCAAATTTGGAGGATAGTTGCGATTTCACCTCCTTGATAACATCCATGTTATTTCCTACCAACAACATGTCATCAACATACAACGCTACATAAATGAAGTGGTTACCAACCTTCTTGGAATATACACAGTGATCAACCCTACTTCTTACAAATCCCAATTCAAGGATGTATGTGTCAAACTTTCGGTACCATATCCTAGGTGATATCTTCAGACCATATAGTGACTTGTTTATCTTATAGACCAGCTCTTTCTTCCCCTTCACTACAAAGCCTTCTGGATGCTTCATGTAGTTTTCTTCTTCCAGATCCCCATGTAGGAATGATGTCTTCACATCCATCTATTCCACTTCAAGATTAAAATCAGCAACAATAGATAAAATATATCTAATAGAAGTTAACTTAGCAACAAGAGAAAAAATATCACCAAAGTCAATTCCCTCTACCTGGGAATAACCTTTTTCTACTAATCGAGCTTTGTATTTCTCCACTTTACCTTGTGCATTAAACTTCTTCTTAAACAACCATTTGGTACCAACATATTTTCTTCTAGTTGGCAGTTCAACTATATCCCATGCCTCATTCTTATCCAAGGCATCCATTTTTTCAACCATGGCCTTCTTCCAGAGTTTACTATCCTCTGAATTCACTGCTTCCCTGACAGTTTTTGGATCATCATCAGTAATACATAAAGAAAAATTGGAATGGAAATCAAGTGGGCTATACCTTTTTGGTTGCCTTTTATCTCTCATTGATCTCCTCAATAATAGGGTCCTCAATAATAGGGTATGAGGTTTTTCTTCTTCTTCTTTTTCTTCCTCTTCTTCAGATGATTTAGATTTTTCATCATCCAACTCAATCTCTATTTTCTCAGGTTCATCTTTCATTGGTATGAATTTCTATTTGGACACATCTTTTACCTCTCTGAAAACAACATCTTGATTGTAAACAGTCTTCTTGGTTTTTGGGTTCCAAAGTTTATAACCTTCACAGCATCTTTATAACCAATAAAGATACACTTTTCATCCTTTTTATCCAGCTTACTCCTATTTCCCTCTGTAACATGTACATAAGCATCACAATCAAACACTCTAAGATGTTGAAGAGAGGGTTTATTTCCAGACCATACCTTGTGTGGAGTTTTATCATCCAACGCTGATGAAGGCGATTGATTGACCAGGTAACATGGTGTACCCACCTCCTCTACCTAGAATTATTGTCCTAACCTGGCACCACTGAGCATGCTCCTTGATTTTTCAATCAGTGTCATGTTCATCCTTTTTGTAGCTCCATTCTGCTGAGGAGTGTATGGAGTAGTCTTCTTCCTTTCTATACTACACTTCTTACAAAATTCTTTGAATTCATTTCTGCATAATTCTCCACGATTATCTGTTCTCAATACCTTTATTTTCTTCTCTGTCTGATTTTATACTAGATCCTTAAACTCTTTAAATTTATCAAATACCTCAGATTTCTTTCTAAGAAAATAAATCCATGTGTTCCTTAAAAAATCATCTATGAATGAAACATAATACACAGATTTACCTAGGGATGGAATATGAATAGCTACACACACATCACTGTGTATCAACTCTAAGATCCCCTTTTCTCTTGTAGCACTAGATGGGAATCTTACTCAATTATGTTTAACATATATGCAATATTCACAGAAATCAAAATCCAGAGTAAAATTATACATACCTTCAACCATACCTTTATCGTGTAGTGTTTGAAGGCCCTTTTCTCCAATACGTCCCAGTCTTTGATGCCACAACATGGTCTTCTTTCCAGGGAAAATATTGGTCCTATCTTCTTTATTTCTCTGTTCAGGGAAAACAAAACTATTACACCCATTAGTATAAGCACTTCCCAACAACTTGTATAGAGTTCCACACCGAACTCCCCTCATCAACACCATTTCTCCTCATACCATCTTGCAAGTGTTCTTTTCAAATACAGTTTTCACTCCTGCATCATCCAACTTGCTTACAGATATTAGGCTCTTGGCTAGTTTTGGAATGTGTAGAACCCTAGGGAGAGTTAAAATCCTTCCATATTTTAGCAACAACTTAACCCTTCCACATCCCAAAATTTTGGCTATCGATTTATCTCCTAGGAATACACCACCACCATCGTATTTTTGATATTCAAAGAACCACTCCCTGTGAGGAGTCATATAGTATGACACACCTGATTCGATAAACCATACATCATGATCTGCATGTGTAGCTATAGATTCTAGGTAAACATCATGTCCTTCTTTAGTGGAGGTTTTCTCTTCTGTGGAAGAGGAACTATCATATCCCTTTGGTTTTTCAACCTTCTTAGACTTGCAATATTTCTTATAATGCCCTGTTTTAGCACACTTCCGACATTTCCTCAAATCTTTTCCTGTAGACTTAGATCTACCTGTAGATTTACGTCTCCCCCTCAAAGGCTTACCATGATTCCTGTCTTGAGTACGACCTCTTAAAAATAAAGCATATGTGCTATGACTATCCATGCTTTTTCGCCTCATCTCTTCAGATAACAAGGATGAAACTACATCCTCATACTTCAATGTAGATTGATTGGTACTACCAATTGCTACAACCAAATTATCCCAAGAGTCTCGCAAGGAACATAAAAAAGTAATACACTTATCTTCTTCCGCAATCATAATATTAATAGAGACAAGTTGACTTAATAGAGTATTAAAGGCATTTAGATGTTCTTTCACAGAATCTCCATCTTCCATCCTAAGATGATACAACTTCTTTCGAAGAAACAACTTGTTTACCAGGGAATTTGATTGATACAAATTCCCCAACTTATCCCATAGTTCCTTGGCTGTAGATTCTCCCGAGACATTCAACAAAACTGAATCTACCAGGCAGAGTCAAATAGTACTCCTTGTTATTCTGTCCAACTTCTCCCAATATTATTTCGACATACTAGTAGTTGGTGTACTAGTAGTTTGTGTACTAGTAGGTTGTGTACCAGTATCTTGTGTGCTAGTATACGGTGTACCAATATGCTCTATACCAGGATCCACAACGATCTATTGTTCTTTGTCTACAAGAAGGTCCTCCATCTTGAGCTTCCATAGCTCAAAGTTTTTACCATTGAACTTCTCTATCTCGATTATAGATGAGCTCGCTATTCCTCTTTATATATTCAAATCTCCACTGCAAAAGCTCCCACTAAACCCAGGTTTGTAACAGATCCAAGATAAACTTGATCTATCAAGACTGAGCCAAACCCTCAACAACAAAGGCGTCCCTCTGAAGCCAAAAATGAGCTCTGATAGCACATGTAAGTTTTAGACCTGTGAAGTAAATAAATGCATATAGATTCTTAAGGAAAACAAAATTTAATCAATGGCTCATACACAGAGTACACAGAGATTTTATATCGGAAACCCTCAATCGGGAAAACCTTTCTTATATTCATTATATCAAATTTCACCATTCACCATACAATATATATACAATGTTTTTAGGTATTCCATAGATACCAAAACCCTAATCCCTTAATGCGGGATTAATTTACAAAACCGTTAAAAATAGAAAAAATTGCTAAAAATAGCAAAAACCACCCAAAAAAACATTTTGGGGTGCTGCCCTGGGCTATCGCCCGTTGTTGAACATTGCACGTAACCAGGGGGGGGCATACTCCCCCCCCAGGAACCCCCTAGGAAAGCACCTAGTGCATACAACACAAAGAGAACTACTAGAGGGATCGTCAGACGCAATTGTCAAATCTGACGCGCCCACACACACACATGCAAAGAATATAACACATACCCAACAATTCCCACATAGATGGGAACAAGTGCACCTGTAAAAATGTGAACAAAGGACAATGTCATATGTCTAATAAATGAAGCATTAATAAAAAAAATGATACATCTTATAATTCAAATGTGAAATATTATAAATAAAACATGGTACTCATAGAGGTTGTTACATAGTTTATGGATCCATACAATATCCATGTGGGTTACGAATGGATACCACATATTTATCTTGTATTTGGTCAGCCACCTGAAACTGTTGGGACATATTTTTGTCATATTTTGTTTTAAATTATAAAGATAAGGCATGTTTATACCATTAAACCATCTCAATGATTTCCTTTCATTGTCCCATTTCCTTCTTTTCTCTTCATACAATGACGTCACCGATGGTCGCATTTCCTCTACATTGTAAATAATGAATTTATTGATGGAATCGATTTCTAAATTTGTTGATGTATGAAATAATTCAAAATGAATAGCATGAGATCAAATACATATTATTAACTTAAATAATGAATTTATTGATGGCATCAATTTCTAGATTCACTAATGTATACAAGAATTCAAAACAAATAGTATGGGATGAAATATATATTATCAAATTAAATGTAAACAATTTCTTTGTACTAAATTGAAAAAATATAATAGACTTACTATTTATCAAGTGCCTTTTTTCATTCATTTCGAGTAGCTCCCCTTCCCTTTTGTCCTTATCTTGATGGTCATCCCAAAAAACTACCCATGTTGTGTCGTCAATTTGATTGATGTATGAATTAGAATAATAGACTGACGTGTATACTATGTACCCCTCTTCCATACAACCCTATGGTTTTTTCTTTTGTCAAGAAAAACCCTTCAATATTTTCATGTACCTCTCTAAGAATAACATTCAACGACATGAGAGAAACTTACATAATTAAAACTCATCATGTAGGAAAATTGTAAGAAAGACTTACATGTCCATAAAACTAGTGAGAAGTTCCTTCTCAAACATACAAACAATGTCAGTTATCTCTCGACACTAGCGTGGAATGCTATCCATATGAATCTTCATTGATTTTATCCATTGTTCAAATGCAGATAATTTTGATATGGCTCATTAGAGGTCCTGGGGGAAGTCATGGTTCACACAACCACACACGAGAAAAAGATAATGACACTACAAAATAGACACACACATCATTAATTTCCATAAAGTTTTGAGTGCATATAATATTTTTACCCATCTCAGTATAGAAGAAGAATCATGTATTCAAGAAGCATACCCTTACACTACAATGAAAAGACCCTCTAGTGGAGGTTTTTGTAGACGACCCTATAAAAATATCCCCAAAATATGTTTAGAGAAGATGATACTAGCAAAGTGGAGTGGCCAGAGGTTTTAGCGAATTTTTTTACACCAATGATTTTATAAGTACATAATGCACCAGTGCATTTTTTAAAACAGGCACATCAATGTCCTCAAAACTAGCACATAATAGTAGGGTTATTTCAAATGAAGAAAAATATTATCCAGTGTGCTACGAAAATAAGGAGGAACCAAAAATAATGACGCACCAGAATAGCATTCTTTCAAAAATACATTGTGCACAATGTAACACTGGAACCACCAATGCACTATCAGCAGAGTGCACCATCATATGGATAAATAAAAAACATTTACGCACCAATGTAGGATTATGTCAAAAAAAATATATGATTTCCCTCTGTTGTATCATGTGCACCAGTGCTTCAATATGGAGCATCGTGATAGGGTTAATTTCCAAATTTAGGTGGTGCGCTCTATAAACCCAAGTGCACCAGGGCATCTATTTTTATACCGCACAGTGTCATGCTTAAACAAAAAAGTTCGCACTATTGTAGTTTTTCAGAAAACAAAAAATAGGTGTGCTATGGATTTGTATACGCACTGCGCACACACAAACACATGTCCACTATGATAGTGATATTTGGTTTTTTAAATATATGACCAGTGTGATCATTAAACATGTATGGACAGGTGCGGTTGTGAATCGAGCGCACTAAAACAGGGTTTTATTAAAAAAATTACGAACGGTAAAAATCATTTTTACCATTATCAATGTTGTAGAGCTCAAAAACACCAGTGCAACCTTTTCCTAGCCAAAGCTCCCTTCCATTAGTGATTTTGTTGGTTGTGTTCCTTTCATTTAGGTGCGTGAATTTCAAATTTTTCCAAATGGTTGGAAAATTTAGTTTTTTTTAGTAAGTCGTTGTTGGGCTCTAAAGATGTCCTAAAAAGAACCTTAGTTTGACATTAATTTATCAACCGAGGATTCGTCTTTTTTTTCAATATTGTCAACAAAGTCTATTCATATAGTCATAGAGTTTTGAATCGTGTAGATAGTTCAGTTACAACAAATCTAAGTCTATATAAATTACTGCAATAATCAAGTTCTTCAGGGATTAACTACAAACTCTAAAACTAATAACTAAATCAACAGAAATATATTCTAAGCAATAACGTACAATGAATCAAAACATCAATCAATCATTGAATTCATTCATCTATCTAAGAAACAACAATTCAGTCTACGAAAGCACTTAATGAATCAATCTCTCAATGATTAATTAATCTATTGAAAAGGGACAACGATCTACTGAATAAGAATTAACAACAAATTCGAATTAAACGAAAGGAACAACGAATGTGAATCTGATTAAAGGAACAACAAATGAGAATTTAAATGAAAGGAATTCACAAGCGATAAATTGACAACAAATGGAAATGGAACAATAATCGATAATATTCAAATGGAACATCTACTCTTATGCAAATGGAGCAACATAACCAATTCATAAAAGAATCAACACATCAACGAGTCTATCTTAACTGTTTGAAGGAAATATCAAATCACAACATTATAACAGAATTGATAAGATTATAGATGAGACAGTATCTCCTATTGACTAGGCCCACGGTCTTCAAAAGATAATTCTATGAAAACCTCAGTATGCAGAAATGTTCAAAACACTTGAAGCTTCCATTAATTCCACAATTTATAAGTCATTTACAATGGGATTTCTGTACATAGTGTCAACAATTAAGAGATTCGAATTATTGGTTATCTCTCCATCGTTCACTATTCTTTATATATTACAATGAGATAAGTAAATTAAGCTAGCCTAAGGATCAAGAGATCATTATGATCTCTTTTACTATCTGTGAAGATAGCAAGATAAAAAGTCAATCTTCATTTGAACTGTTTTGTGCCTGATTTCTTTGATATTCAATGGTCTGTGCATCTTCGTGATATTCTTAATTATATTTATTTAACAACAATTTTCCATTTGTCCATAAAATCAAAACAATTCTAACCAAAGTTCAAAAAATATCCAATATCATTTAATATTATTTCCTAAGAGATTTTTAACCATTTTCTTCCCTAATTACTTCAAATTAATGGAAAAGTCAATTAGGAATATATCACAAATCAAAGTAACGAGAATATTTGTACCTTTTTTTGAACCCAACATACCCCCCAACTTACCTTTTTGCATTTCTTCATGCAACAAGATAGTTTATATGCAAGACAATGATACTGAAGGGTGGAGAGGTCTCTTCCCTAGGCCTCTTGAATACATGTCTACCTTTAATCTGTTCAAAAGAAGCATCTTCCCTTTTATTGCGAATTTCATAAACACTCTGATAACCTTCTGGAGGATACCAAATAATGGGGGGACTGTACCTGCATCCAATACAGGAAGGCCCTTCTTCCATGATCATTTTGGCATACCTCTCTAACCTGAGAGAAGTTGCTTGATAATTCCTGAAACCAAATGTTTCCCTATTCTTGACTTCATTTGAAGAGACACTCCATCTTAATTTGGCAGCAGAAAGCAATTCTTCTTTAATTTCTCCAAAATACTATAGCCCTGAATGTACAACATGTCTATGGATGGGGGATAAAGATTCCACAACCTTCTCCCTTTTCATGAATGCTTTATGTTGCATAATGGTATCAAAGGGTTTAGAAGGTTCCCCTCTGATCCATAGGTATAGTCCATTCTCTCTTTTCATGAAGACCTTATGTTCTTTGGCCCACCTAAGTTGATTTTTAGAAAAATGCAAAAAGACTTGAAATTGGATATCCCCAGTGAATGGATTGGGGTTCTCTTTTCTGTTTTCTTCTAGAATGAAATTGTGAAGATATAGTTCACACAAAAAATGTTGTACTCCATCCTCTTGTTCTTTAAAACATGAAACAAAATTAGAGACAATGGTAAACTAAGAAGGTGTGCCTGCCCTAATGGATTTTACTTTTAATAACAGATAATGTTTTAATAGAAATAGGGCATAATTAGTAGCAGTGGCCCTGCAAGCTAATATATCATAATAAATAGGGAAAACATTTTTTATTTGCTCCAAAGATCCATCAAGCTAACCCTGTACCTTATTCAACTTTTATTTATCTCTGCTGAGCTAAAAAAAGGTTTCATTCTCATTTTCTGACATGGCTCGGAGTTGTCTGACAAGTTTATGATGTTTTGTCACTGTCGCATTGGGTTAGGGTTTGCTAGGATTGTTCTAGTTCTGCTTCCAACCTTCTAATAGTGACAACGTGTTCAGGGGAATGGAATACTTATCCAGTCTGAACAATTGTTTCTACTATTGCTGGAACATTTGTTTGAGTTTCTATCTCAACTGATTTGAAAGGAGCATGAAATTGTGTTTGTGTTTCAATAGAATTAGTGTGAATTTCCATTTTGGGAAGTGGATTTCTTCCTTGTACTATATCCCTCTAAGAGTTATTCTTCTTATGGGTTTTGTTAGCTTGTTCCAACTGCTTCTTAAGTTTTCTAATTGTTTCTTTCAATCTTCCAACTTTTTGATTTAATACCTTTATTTTCTTGACCCTCTTCCTCAATGTCTTGTTTTCATGTTCCAGTTTTCTGATTCTTTTATTTCCTTTCTCTGTTCTTTCTTTCTGTCCAAAGGGAATTTCAAGGTCTTCCCCACCTTGATCAATTGGTAGTAGATTCCTTGTATATTTTGGGTGATCTTGTTGTTCTAAAGGACTGTTCGCCTCAAACTGAGATTCTAGATGTTCTTCTACCTTAGGAAATTCCCTCATAAGAGAATATGGCATCTCCATATCAGGAAGATCACAGGAAAATTTTGAAGGAGGAGAGTTTGGAGCTTGGGATTATTTTGGCCTATTTGTATCCTCAGTAAGTGATATTCCCAAATTTCCAAACACTTGGGCCATATCCTCTTCATAACCTTCAAAGAAATCATACTGTTGTCCTACAAGGATTTCATGTGATGGCTCTTCTATTTGTATCTCTTCTTGAGTGCTTTCAGGTTGTGTTGTCTCTTTATCCTTTCTTATTTTTATAGAGAAGGTTTTAGGAACATAAATTGTTCTCTATATTTTCCTTTTTGATGTTCCTCCTTGCATGCTCTAGGTTTCTACCAACTGAATAAGTTTTCTTTCCATTTCAGGTTGAGAGGATGGTATTTCTATTTGGGCATTATCTCCCTTTGTCTGGGATGCCTCGATTCCTTGTGGGGGAATTTCATGGTAGACTTTAGGTTGCTCAATTTGCAGGGGTCTTTCAAACTCAATTAAGTCCCCCCTGTGTTATTTGTGTATGATTTAAGGCCCTTTTTATTATTAGTTTTACTAACTCATGATGACCAATTACATTAGCAGGGTCTTTGGCTTTTTGGGTTCTCCCTGCGACTTCTTGCAGCATGCTATTAAAAAACAATGGTAGATTTAACATTAACTGTTTTTTTAATACTTCCAACAGATTGAGGTGGTGAGTTCTAACCACGTAGTATCATTCATTGCATGTGATATATCTTTTCACCATGTACACTAGATCCCTCCAGGGCTCATGAAGAGTAGTGGGGTTGAGGCCTTTTCCTTTCTTGTCGAATTCCTCCCTTGGTTATGCGAAGGATTCCACAACTTCCTTGAATGTTGTGTATTTACCATTCCACTATGTTCCTTCATTTGGAAGGCATGTTACCTTGTCTATAATGGAATCGGTAACTGGTATTTGTATGCCCTCAATTACTGAGATTCCCCACTATAGATTTTGGAAGAATGCTAGCGCGACATTTATATCGAATCCCTGTAGTTTGTTAAAGTATTGCATCCACCCTAGATGGTGTAGAATTTCTCTTTATTGATCAATTACTTGTAGCAATGTAGTCTCACAAAGAATGCTTCGGCCACCCATATCTTCTGTAAATAAGTCAGCACAACTATCGTTCCCAACTACAAAACTAGTTAGACCAAGTTGTGAAAGAAAATTACTATAAATGGTAAAAATTATAGAATAGCAATGGTATATAGAAATATGAATTTTCCCATTATCTCTAATCATTATGTCTTTTCGATAATCGTGCAGATTGTCCAACCCTCGATGAATGAAAATGTCGACCTCGACCGAAGGTATGTGTGAACATAATGATGACGATTAATCATGTGAGGGATAATTATTACACTATCGTCGCTGGGAGAACAACCGTTAATAAATTTCAAAGCAATTTGATGTTAATCATGAACGATAATCACACCTTTTGTGGAAAGTACAAGTACAAATACCAATATCCAATATGTTAAGGAAGAATATTCCTAGTATTCCTAATATGTTCACGTTTTATAAATATGCCACGTGTCATGATCTTGTAACTTTGCCTTGTGTTGAATATAGTCGCAATGATAACCTCTTTTTTAAGAAAGGAAGTCTATGAGCACAGTAAAAACTTATTGAATTTAATATAAACTTCAATACCACAATCAGAGCGATTTTTGCCAACAGACATCCATAGCCTCGACAGGGTTTCCATTTTACCCATAGATGAGCCAGTATCCTCAATAAATAGTTTGAATAGTCTTTTCCCAAAAAGGCCACTATCCTGGTTTGTTATCCAGATAACAATAATTGCACTCACTAGATCGCAACCAAGTGAACAAGATGACTTGTGATGCGACCTCTTGTCCTTTGACCCTAAATTCCAAAGGCCATTTCCCTGGTGTGATAACCATAGTGGGAATGTCACTTATGTTAATATATTATGATCGTGGTAGGTTGGCTCATGATGAGACCCCCTATTCTTTTTGGGAGAAGGTTATTTTCTTTATTTATATTTATTTATTTTGTTGTTGTTATTATTATTATTATTATTAGGCTTTATTAAGGGAGGCTCAACTACTCCTTAAGAGTGGTGCATGTCGTAAGAAGTCTAATAATGCCAAGTAAAAAAGTTCCTTAGACTTCTTATTATGATGTGAAGGAAATTTATCATTCAAGTATATGTATATATAGGGGAAATAAATGAATTATGGTGGTTAAGGATTATTAACAATATTAAGATAATTCAGAAAAATCAATCCATAAAATATTTGATAAGGTATGCTATATAGTCTTCAAAAAGAAAATGACAAATCGTTACCATGATGATTAGAAGTGATGTTGTTGAAAATTTGTTAGTGAAGTTCATACCCAAACACGTAGCCAAACGTATCAGGAGTAGTCATAAAAGAAACATGTTGTGTTCGTGAAAACAAAAATCATTACTTTCAAGGGAAAGGAACAACAACATGAACAAATGAAAAAAGGAACAACAATTGTTTCTTTTGAATGAAACACGTTGTCCAAAAAAAGGAATGAAAATCGCGACAAAGGGAATGAAAGTTGTTAGGTTTGAATGAACAACACTACCCTCAAAGGAAACAACAATCACAACAAAGGGAACGACAACTGTTGAGTTCGAATGAATGACACTACCCACAAAGGAAACAAAAATTGCAACAAAGGGAATGCCAGTTGTTACGTTCAGATGAACGACACTAACCACAAAGGGAACATAAATCGCAACAAAGGGAATGAAAATTTTTATATTCAAATGAAAAAAAATACCTGCAAAGGAAACAACAATCGCAACAAAGGTAATGACAAATGTTAATTTTGGATGAACAACACTACCCGTAAAGGGAACAACAATCACAACAAAGGGAACAACAGTTGTTATGTTCAGATGAACAACACTACTCGGAAAGGGAACAATAATCGCAACAAAGGGAACAACATCTGTTACATTAGAGGAAGATGACAATGATGTTCATATTTAACCATCTAATTAAGTAATTGGATACCTCCCACAGAATGTTTCTTTAAGAGAATCTAGGATTGATTAGTCATCAAATAAATTCATTTAATTTTACAGGTAATTTTATTCAATGATCGGGAGAATACAATATATTGGATTCTTTACAGTGTCATACATTCATTTCTATTTACTACAGTTACAATTGCACATTCATTTAGTGCAGTCGCTCGACCTTTTGTCTTGGAACATCACATATTCATCTTCTGTATAAAACAAGGTTTATATTCAATGGATTTTTCAAAGTGAAGTGAGAGAAATTTGAAGTTTGAATAAGGAACATAAAAGAGTGATAACTGTATTTCAGTACAGTCATCCTTTCTAGCTGTTGTGTTCTCCAAAGCTCTTTATAGTGACTTTCCTAGAAAATAAAAACTTAAAACTCAATCAAATATTTAAAGAAAATATATACAATATGTACAGTGCTAATAAAAACAACAATTTCATGGAGCTATAGTTGTTGGGTTACCTTCCCAGCCAGCTAAAATATGAACAATAGGATCATTACTTATTTCTTGGAAAAAGGATTATTTTGAAATTGGCTGATGGTAGAGCCATAGTCGATGTCCATTTACCAGAAAAGGAGAACCAGACATGTCGATGGTAACTAAAGTGATAGTGTCAGTATCATGAACTTCCTTGATTTCATACGGTCCCAACCACCTTGTCTGCAATTTCCCAGGAAAATCCTGAAATCTGGAATCATAGAGAAGCACCCAATCACCTTTCTGGAAGGATTTCTTCTTGATATGCTTGTCGTGCCAACTAGTTCTCTATTGTTGAATAACAGCTGTGAATTGAAGGAAAACAAGCGTGCTTCATATAACTCATTGAGCTGTTGTAAGCACCACGTGTGTGGTTCTGTAAGATCCAGTCCAATTTCCTGGGCCATTCTTAGAGTCTTGATCTCAAATTCAAATGGAAATATAGTCTCTTTGCCAAAGACTAGGTGATAAGGAGAGTAGCCAATAGTGTTATGCCATGATGTGTGATAGGCCCATATGGCATTTGGAAGCTCGACTGCCCAATTTTGATGGTTTGTCAAAACAATTTTTGTCAAGATTGCCTCCAAGACTTTGTTGGTACTCTCCACTTCTCTATTTTTCTGTGGGTGATATGGGAAGGTAACCCTATGTTTAATGTGATAATTGCATAGAGTGGCTGAGATTTTATGTTCTATAAATTACAACCCTTCGTCCATGATTACTTCCCTAGGTAATCCATAGCATATAAATAGTTCAAAGATAAATTTAATGATTGCTTCCTCAATTTCGTTTGGAAAAGCCATTTCTTCTACCCACTTGGTCATATAGTCTGTTGCAACTAGTATATAAGGTTTTTGGTTTGATTTTTGGTTGAAGGGGCCAAAGATATCTAGTTCCCATCTCTTGAAAGGTTCCATCACCACTTTTGGTTGTAGGGGAATTTCATTAGATTAGCCTAGTCGACCCATCCTCTGATAGTTATCACAAGCCTGGACATACTTCATTGCATCCTTGAATATTGAGGGCCAATAAAATCCCATATGTAAAACCTTATGCCAAGTTATGCGGTCTGCAAATTGTCTGCCAAAGGGCTCATCATGACACGCCTTGAATACATCGTGAATTTCATCATCTCTAATACATCTTCGGATATGAATATCAGACCCTTTGTGAAAACGATATCCACCAATCTAGGTGAACTGTGCATTGCATTGAACAATTAATTTCCTTTCTCTTGATGATAGGTGTACTGATAATTTACCAACTACCAGATAATTCGCCACATAAACATACCAAGGAATCTTAATAGTCACAAAAAACAAGTGTTCTTCTCAAAATTGGCCTTTGACTGTCAAGGAGTTATCTGTTTTGGGTACACGAGACAAGAAATCTGCAACAATATTCTCTCTTCCTGACCGATCCTTAATGATGATGTTGAATTCCTGCAATAGTAACAACCATAGAGTAACCCTTACATTAGTAATTGGTTTGTTGGCTAAATATATAATAGTAGAGTGATCAGTATATAGAACCACTGGATAGCCTATTATATAGTGGCGAAATTTATTAATAGCATGTATAATGGCTAAAAATTCTTTTTCTCTTAATGTGTAATTTAATTCGGTAGGAGTAAGATTTTTTCTAATAAAATAGATAGCATAAGGTTTCTTGTCTTCTTCCTCTCCAAGAAAAATTCCTGTAGTGATATCTGATGCATCTGAAGAGATGTGAAATGATAAATTCCAGGTTGGTCCTCTGAGCACAGGTGTTGTTGAAACTAACCTTTTAAGCTCTTCAAATGCAACATCACACTTATCATACCATTGAAATTCCACATTACCAGTTAAATCATGTAAAGTTGTGGCTATCCTTGGGACATTATCTATGAATCTGCGATAATAACCTGCACAACCAAGGAAACTATGAACCTCAGTCTGTGTACGAGGTGTAGGCAATTTCAGGATTACCTTTATCTTTGTTGGGTCTACCTTGATTCCATCTGCAGAAACATAGTTTCCTAGTACCACACCTTCATTCAGCATCATATGACATTTCTCATAACTTAAACATAGCTTAGTAGCAATGCATCGTTCCAGTACCTTGTCCAAATTGCTTAAAGATTGATCAAAGTCAATTCCATAAGGGGTAAAATCGTCCATATAAATTTTAAGTACTTCATTAATTAACTCAAAAAATATTCTTAAAATAGATCTTTGGAATGCAGTTGGAGCCTTACATAATCCAAAGGGAAGTACTCGATATGAGAAGGTATCCCAAGGACATGTGAATGTAGTTTTATCCTCATCTTCCAGAGGAATCTAAATCTGATTATAACCGCTAAAACCATCTAGGAAGGAGAAAAAATTCTTCCTTGGTAAAGTATCAAGGACCTGATCAATAAAAGGTAGGAGAAAATTGTCCTTCTGGGTAGATTTATGGAGTTCTTTGTAGTATACACAGATTCACCATTTACTGTTCTTTTCAGGGAAAATTACTAGTGGGGAGACCCACTGGCCGTCTGAAATAGGATATATGAAATCTGCATCCAACAGTTTTTGTAATTCTTCTTTGACAATGTCCCTGAGATGGGGGTTTAATCTTCATTGGAGTTTTCGGACAGGTCGAGTATTTTTTTCGATATATAGATGATGTGTACATAGTTGGGGCCAATTCCCTTCATGTCAGAATACTCCCAAGAAAAATCTCGTTGGTATTTAGAAAGGATCTGAATCAATTTTTGTTGTTGTTGTTCACTCAAATTGGCGTTAATATTCATAAATATTTCTGGTGCAATTTCAATTATAATGCAGTTATGGAAAACACTAGTTGGAATATGTTGCTCCATCAATTATTCCAAAGGATCTCCCTGTGCTTCATTATCTAAACCATCTTTTAGTATTTGACATGTGGGGTTTCTTATAACAATTTGGTTGTTAATAAATTTGTTGATCACATCATCTTCTAGTTGGTTTTTGAGCCCAAGAGATTCTTCTAGAGTGAGAGGAGATCATAGGTTTTCTTTTGGATATCTAGGCAGTTGAAACTATTGATGTATGACAGGAAGACTTGGTTTAGCTAGAGGATACAAGATAAGGTTCTTTATAGCACTTCATCTAGCAATTGTCATGTTTCCTATGCAACATCCTATGTATGCATCTGTTGTTGCTAGCCACGATCACCCAAATATTAACAAGTGTCCATCTAGCCTACTTATTGGGTTGATAACTAGGAAATCAGTGGGGTACTCCAAAGAGTCGACCGACATTTATATGTCTTGTAATGTGTTGACTAGTTTAACCACCGATCTATCAGCTAGTTCTAACATAGTTCAAGTAGGTTTGAAGGAGGTGATACCCAAGAAATTGCAGGTCTCGATGCTCATAATATTGATGGCTGACCCCAAATCAACCAGTGTATTTGGAAAAAAACAACCCTGTATCTAAACCGTTACCACAAGATTTCCTGGGTATATGTATTTAATTGGCTCCTATTTTCTTAGAATAAGGTTAGACAAAGTTCCTACAACGTGGACAGTTGATGGATTCTTAGTTTTCCTCTCGAGCTTCTTCCCACATAATTCTTTAATTATTTTTGCATAGATAGGAGTGTCTTGTAAATCCTGTAGGAGTGGGATTTTAACACATAGATTTTTTAGTTATCGACGATACCAAAGTTAGGATATATGGTTGGTTTTTATACAATTATCCTTTTTGGAAATGGGGGAGGAGAAATTGCGTCTTTATCAGGATTTTGTTTCTCGACTGTATTTTCCCCATGTTTTGTTTCTTCTTTTATGACCATAGTCGATGGATTTATTGCTAGTTGTCTATCATTCTCATTCTCCTGTTCTTAATGAATGCCACTTTCCTTAGGAGAAATTACACGCCCTAATATCAACTGGAGTTCTTTTCACCCTACAGATTTTGTTTCACCCTCCAAATTCTTGACAATTTGCATGAGATGGACTGGTCTTTTATTAGGATTCGGGTTGCGTTGAGCTAGTAATTGAGGGTGCATTTGAGGTTGGGGACTTTGGTTCAATTAAAGTGGATCTTGTAAAGTGGGATGAGATTGAGGAGCCATTCCCATAGGTTGATTGGTCAGTCGCATGGGGAGATGCCAATTTTGAGTCCAATTGGGGGCTTGCATAGCTGTGCTAGTCCACTGTGAAGGATAGGGGTTATTATTTTAATTCTGCCAAAACGGGGTAGAGAATTGCAAGTTAGGCCAAGTATGATTAGAATCAGGTTGGTTTGGCCAGGGTGCAGTAGGATATTGTTGGGACTTCCAGGTTAGGTTAAAAAAAGGTTGGCCCTACCATGTGTTTCTAGAATTATGGTGTTGATTATAATGTCTAGAAAAGAAAGAAAGATCTTGTAGCGTACTTTGGGGAAGAGCTTGTCGTTGGCGACGTTGGGCCATCAGATATACTGGTTTTGTCTCTTCCTCTGCTTCTTGAATGACAACCTTTAATCTTGGAAGTGATGGACATTGCTCTTTCGCATGCTCTTTGGCATAGATTGTTAAGCCCTAATATTGTCTCATTACCCCTTAATTGGGGAAAATTACATTAGTAATGTTATTTTATTTATGTCGGCTTTATTCCATTAGTTGTAATTATACATCCTAGTCTCCTATATCTACCAAGGAGACATTTTCATTTGGAATCATCTTGTACTTGAAAATTCATGTGGGGTAAAAGGAGTTTCCCCCCTCAAAGAGGCTTATTATATAAAATAATCTCTTTTTCAAGGCGTTGATTACTTATTCTGAGGTTTTTCTATGCTATATTGATATTTGGTTCTTAACATATGGTATTAGAGCTCGAGGTCTTGGGGTTTCTCTGCTACATCTGAGACACCTTGGAATTTTCGCTATAACGTTTTTTCTACAACATTTCAGAAGGAACGACTTGGAGGATATTTAGTAGATGTATCAGGGTATATTGGGTTAAAATTTCACCTCCTGAAGCCTTATACTTTCATAGATACAACCTGTGAAGCATAGGGTTCTGGAATCGCCCTGAACTGAGTCATTACGGAGTTGTCTTTATAAATATTTTTCGGTAATGTTTCAGACCCTGAAATTTGGAGGCTATTCACATAAATTAGTAAGGTATCTATGGTAAGTCGTTCAAATTTTGGTTCATCTTAAATTTGTAGATACACCCTATGGAAGATAGGGTATCTGACAAGTCCTATTGACTAGTCTCAAGAAGGTGTTCCAGCTAAAACAATCATAACCTCTTCCTAGAGTATCCAAATTGAGTGGGACTAGTTTCATTGGATAGTGGATAGTCTGTAGTATTTTTGGTACAAGTTTCATAAATTTATATCAATTATCTTGTGCGGGGAACAATATACAAGTGAGGTCTCCTGGGAAGGCCAAAAATAAGTAAGTTGTGGGGAATTTATCATAAATTCCACTTGGCACATCCAATTTTGATCAGAGTTCTGGCATTGCAGAGAAGAAATATCAGAGAACTACATAAAATAAATCGTCATACCCATAAGGGCCGAAACTTGGGAGATACAACAGAAGAAATATTGTCTACCAGAACCACCTCAAAATCAAGGTTCAAAAGTGATACTTGGCCAACACACCACCCAAAAAAGGAACTTATACACCAAATAAACCTCCAGACAATCCTACTTGGACTCTTGATGAAGGTGAAGAAATGTGTAGGGACATAAATGATTTACAAAAGAAGATAGTAACAAAATATGAACTATAAGAGATGGAAGCTAAGTTGGAGGAAAAGATGGATGGTTTAAAAGGGGAGATCATGAAAGTATTGAAAAATTTTGTAACAGAGAAGACACCTGAAAGTGAAAATGCATCCCATGAAATTCATGATGAGGACACAAGGAAGGTGAATCAAGAATGGAGAAACTCCAACTTTGGGTTGAAGACCAACCACTTTCCTAAGAGTGATATGAGGAAGTTTGATGGCAAGGACCAAATCACATGGATACTTCAGATGGAGCAATTATTTGATCTACATAATGTGCCACATACACAAAAGGTATGAATTTCTTCTTTATATTTAGAAACCAATCAATTTGTATGGTATCTATGGCTTTGTTCGTCAATCAATTTGTATGGTATCTATGGCTTTGTGCTATGGTATCATGAGGATACAAGGAGAAATACCTTCTTTGGCCAATTGATAAATCTCAAGCAAAAGGGTTCAGTTACCGAGCACATTGAGAACTTCCAAAGATTGAATATAAAGGTAACAAATATTCCAGATGAGCACTTGATTGATGTATTCATATGAACTTTAATGGATACCATTGAACATGAGGTTTGCCTTTCAGAACCCAAATCATTGGAGAATGCATTTAAGGTGGAAAAAAATGTTGAAAGTAAAAATATGGCTATGGCTACTAGAAGGACCAAACCTAACATCTATAGAGAGAACAATGCTCCTTCTTCTAAAACACCTCAACCTACAAGGTTGACACCTCAAAAATTGAAGGAAAGAAAAGAAAAAGTTTTATGCTTTAATTGTGACAGCAAGTACAGTAAGGTACATAAGTGTGGTGAGAAGAAATTATTCTACATAGATTGTGAAGAGGAAGAAGAACAAGCACATGAACCATCTCAAGATGAAAACGTAGAGGCAATTTTGTCTGAAGAGTTGACTCCCACAATATCGTGTAAGGCATTGGCTGGAATTAGCACTCCTCTAACCCTCAAGATCGAAGGATACATCAAAAAGAAAAAGGTAATAGTCCTAATTGATTCTGGTTGTACTCATAATTTCATTCACTATAAATTAGCCAAAGATCTCAATTTCTTTGTATATCCAACGCCAAAGTTTCAAGTAATTATTGTAGATGGAGGAACTATCAATTGTTCAAGAAAATGGAATAAGATCAATATTACTATGGGGGAATATGTAATGAATCGTCCAATGATTACTATACCCATGGGTGGTGCGGATGTTGTACTAGGAATCCAATGGTTACAATCATTAGGAACAATGGCTTTTAATTTTCAAGATCTTTTCATGAAATTTTCATTAGAAGGAAAAGAAATTGAGTTAAGAGGTATCACAGGGAAACCCGGTAAGGTGATAATCTCTAATGGCATGACAAAATTATTGAAAAAGGGGCATCAAGGTGTTATTGCACAACTATGCTCACTATGTGTTCAAACATCTAAGCCATCTATTCCTCAAGATCTCCAAGGCATCATTGATAAGCATTCCAAAGTATTTGAAGATATTCCCAAAGGTCTTCCACCCACTCGAAATCATGATCATGAAATTCATCTAATTCCTGGGAGTGTTCCTCCTAACATCATGCCATACAGATACCCTTATGCCCAGAAGAGTGAAATTGAGTGCATGGTTGAAGAAATGTTAGAGGCTGGCATTATTAGACCTAGCTAAAGTTCTTACTCTACACTAGTGGTAATGGTATTCAAGAAAGATAGCTCATGGCGTATGTGTCCAGATTATAGAGAGCTCAACAATATCACTATTAAAGATAAGTTTCCCATTCCCGTCATTGATGAATTGTTAGATGAACTACATGGCGCAATCTATTTCACAAAGTTGGATCTTTGTTCAGGGTATCATCAGATTATAATGAAGGAAGAAGATACCCCAAAAACAACATTCCGAGCTCATGAAGGCCATTATGAATTTTTGGTCATGCCTTTTGTCCTTACAAATGCACCTTCCACATTCCAAGGGTTGATGAATTCCATTTTCAATCCCTTCCTTCTAAAATTTGTGTTAGTATTTTTTGATGATATACTAATCTATAGTAAGTCTTGGGAGGATCATGTGTGACATGTTGACAAGGTGCTACAACTACTAAAGGAGCAACAACTATATGCCAAACCATCCAAATATTTCTTTGGAGTGAAGGAGGTAGAGTATTTGGGTCATATTGTATCTCACGAAGCCATCAAGGTAGTCCCTAACAAGATTAATGCCATGATGGACTGGCCGATTCCCAAAACATTGAAGAATCTTAAAGGAGTTTTGGGATTGACAGGTTACTACTGCAAGTTTGTTCGGCACTATGGAAGAATAACAACACCTTTAATGACACTAACTAAGAAGGATGCATTTTCATGGACTCTAGGGGCAACTAAAGCTTTTGAACAACTTAAAGAGGTGATGTGAAAAGCTCCTATCTTGACCACTCTAGACTTCACAAAAACCTTTATTGTGGAATGTGATGCCTTGGGAAATGGAATTGGTGATATCCTAATGCAATAAGGAAGTCCCTTGGCTTTTGAAAGTCGACCACTCAAGGGAAAGGACTTACACAAACCCATTTATGAGAAGGCAATGATGGCAATACTACATGCATTGAAGAAATGGCATCCTTACCTAATAGTTAGGCACTTCAAGGTCAAAACAGATCATGATAGTCTTAAATACTTCTTGGAACAAAGATTGTCTTTAGAAGAACAACAAAAATGGGTAACCAAGATATTGGGTTATAATTTTGAAATCCTCTATAAAATAGGGAAGAAAAATGTTGTGGCAGATGCACTCTCAAGAAAGGATGAATATGTTGAGGCCTTTCTTTGTTCTATCTCGATCATCCAACCCAATTGGATAATAGAATCAAGGGATGAATGGAAGAGTGACGAAAAAGTGTGGACTCTCATTCAAAGGTTGTAGCAGGATTCGAGTGCATCAGATACATTTACATGTAAAAATGATTCACTATGGTACAAAGGTCGCTTATATTTATGTAAGAATTCCCAACTCAAACAAAAGGTACTATTGGAATTGCACACCTCTCTAGTAGGAGGGCACTCGGGATTTTTGAAAACCTACCATAGAGTCAAGAAAGATTTTTTTTGGGATGGCCTTAAAACTAATGTTCAAAGGTTTGTGGAAGAATGTTTGGTTTGCCAACAAAATAAGGTGGAAACAATTAAGACCCCGGGTCTTTTACAACCATTAGCCATCCCAAGTCAACATTGGGAGGAGGTTTCCATGGATTTCATCATAGTTTTACCGAAGTCTGAAGGAAAGAGTGTCACCATGGTGGTTCTTAACACAGATAGTGCATGTCCCAACCATATCCAAGGGACACTCCCTTGAACCATGTTTCCTCCTACACCATGGGAAAGATATGTCCAACGAATCTTCTATTTCTACTTGTTTCTGTTTAACCTGCAAAACATCCAATTGTGTAGTCAGAGTACCTAAAATGTCAGTTTTAAAAGTTTCTAAAAGATTGGCAATTTCTCCTTGGGTGACACTCCGGCTAGTAATGTTTCTATTTCTAGTGATGGGGGCTCGTATTCTCGATTTGATTTGTTTACTACTATGAGAACACCTGATACACAATTGGACAATGTCATCATTTGTTTCTTGATAAATATCTCCTTTTCCCATCAAATTTAATGTTTCTACCCATTCATCCTTCATACCTTTTATTAGAGTGTATTTAAGTATCTCACCTGGTAGTGTATCGTAAGATGATGTATTCAAGTTATATTGAAACCTTTCAACATATTCTTCTAGTGTTTCATTTTCTTTTGTAGTCATTTTAAAGATTTCATCCTTTAAATCCATGGTTCTACAATAGTCTTTGTTGATACTGAGAGGGGGGTGAATCAGTATCAAGTACAATTTAAAACCTTTTTCAACTTATAATTAAACCATTCAATTATATCCAATGAGAAATGAACAATAGTATAAGAGTTACACTAATACACCACAATACACCATGCACAATATATGAGAAATAATCAATAGTTTTTGTTCAAGGGAAGTAATGACTTCCAAAGGTAGCTACA